>VSMD01072819.1:71706-131462 GCA_008750895.1 Mirza zaza
CATCCCTCCCTCCCTCCCTCCCTTCCTTCCTTCCTCTTTCTTTCTCCCTCCCTCCCTTCCTTCCTTCCTTCCTCTTTCTTTCTCCCTCCCTCCCTTCCTTCCTTCCTTTCTGCCTTTTGCACTCCTATTTAACACATCTACTTTTGATCAAAGCAATAGCCCAAGTGTCAGAACAAAACAAAGCTAAATGGCTTATTACACAGGCCTGAATCTGGGCTCACTGAACCACGGTTAAAGCAAGCCAGGACCATTCACCTGTCTCTGAAGACAATGTAACCTGACAGAAAAGAGAATAAATCTCCATGAGATAGCTTCATTTGCCCTTATGTTTATGTTTCTCAATCCAGATTCCCAAAGCATTGGCAAAAGTTTTCAGTAAGGTTCTACTTTGCTGGCCTTAGGGTGTTTAGGGTCCACTGACCTTATCCAGAGCTGCCTGTACCTCTGCTTCACTTTCTGTGTCCAAGGCTGACGTGGCCTCGTCCAGCAGGAGGATCTTGGGGTTGCGGACCAGGGCACGAGCGATGGCGATCCTCTGCTTCTGTCCGCCACTCAGCTGGGCCCCTCTCTCTCCAACCAGGGTGTCAAATTTCTATGACATAGAAAACATGGGAGGGCTCTTTCAGTATATTAAATAAAATAGGCTAGGGAGTTTACAGAAATACATGAAGACAACATGGAACTTTATCTTGACTACTGTATCATGAATTATAATAAATAAATACTGAATTTTTTAAAAACTACTGCCACATTCTCTATAAAGTTTTATATTACTCAAGGACCAGGCTATATATACTCTTTAAACCCTAACTAAGTCATTCAAGGGATTTACCTAGCAAAAAAAGCTTGCATCTCAAACATTATTAAACTGTCACTGGAGGAAGGAACTCAGTCCAGTGAGGTAAAATTCTAATGTTGAGGACAACTACGTTACTAGGGCCTTTACCTGTGGTAACTTCATGATAAAATCATAGGCATTGGCTGCTTTGACAGCTTTCATTATCTCATCCATGGTTACATTTCCACGGCCATAACGAATATTTTCAGCAATTGTGGTAGAAAATAGCACTGGCTCCTGACTCACCACTCCAATTATTTCCCTCAGATACCTCACATTGAAGGTCCTAATATCCTGCCCATCAATGTTAACCTGAAAGAAAGAAATAATTTCTATTAGATATTTTAAACCATCTGATATGTAAAATATTGGGACTATTTGTTATGAAAAAAGTCTTAGCTAATATTTAACTTATTTCAGTGATCAGAAATAATAATTAAACATAAATAGCATTATGTAAGAATAAAAATAAGAAGCTGCTTACTGCTGATATTTATTTTCTTATTTATAGTTTTTTCATGAATGGAATATTCTTTGTAAGCTATATGGGGTTTTATGTGTTTGGCATGCCATTATTTTTAATTACCAATATTAAATTTAAATAAAAATGCCCACATACCTACCTAATCTACATATCATTTTGATGGTATTATGATATTTTACTATTTTTAACACACCATGATTTACTTTATTTCCAACCTTTCGGACATTTGGCTTTCTTCAAAAATCATTGTAAAAGTAGAGAATTACCAAGTTGAAGAGTATGATTTATTTTTTTCTCCTTTGATAACAATTGTTTATGTGTACAGTGACTGGTATTTGCTGGGCATTTATTGCTTGTTGAATAAAGGTTGAATAAACAATTCCTTAAAATATTTTAATAATTTACAATGTCAGCAGGAATATATAAATATATATCTTCTTCACTGTAATTTACTAGAAGTAGGTTTTATCATTTTAATCTGTCTTTTTCTAATAGGTGTAAAGTGATACCTTATATCTGTTTTCATTTGTATATATTTATAAGTGATGCTGACCATTTCTTGAAATTTTTTTACAAATCTGATTTAGTCAGAAAAGATTTGTATAGTCATGTCCTATTATGAACAGGATTCCCTTCATAGAATCATATTAATTTCTGAAATATTAACCATAATACTTTTTCTATATATATCATAAATCTTTTGCTCCAATTATTGCTTTCTTTTATCACAGTTTTATTGATTTTTATTAGAAAGAGGTTTAAGGAAAAACTGAATTAATCAACTATACCACTGGGAATTTCTTCTGTTATTTCTGTGGTAAGAAAATTATTAAATCATTATGTGAACACTGAATATCTCTAAGTTATAGAATTTCTGAAGACCTTTTTGTTCTGCTAACATATTCTCTAAGAAAATATGTATTACTCCAATAATAATAATAATACATATTTTTAGATCACTTACCCTCAATGGTTGTATTTTACTAGTTTCTTTTTAAAAAATAAAGAAAAATATTTATACCTGAACTAACATAGAGTTTACTTTAGTAAATGAGGATGGGCCTATGTTTCTCCATAGTAATATTGATTTTTTCCCAAGAATATTTATTAATTTTATCAAATAAAATAAATAATTTCATGTAGCCTAGAAAATTTTGTATTCATTCATTCCTGAGATCTCTGTTCTATCCCAATGCCTTTTTATGCTTTTTGGTTTTCTTTTTACTTTGTAGTCTTCTGTTTTCACAACTGTTGTTATAATACATTTTAATATCAGGTAAACTCAGTGTTCTAAAGTTGGGACAACTGAGGAAATTCTCAATATAGACTGTGGACTAATATTGCATTAATGTTAAATTTATTGATTTTGATAATTATTTTGTGGTTATATAAGAGAATGTCTTTCTTAGGAAATATATTCTGAAGTATAAGTGTGTATATAATACACACACACAAACACAGAGAAAGAGAAGATAAAGGAAGTAGGTAAAAATATAAACAATTAGTAAATCTGGGTAAAAAGTATATTTGAGTACCCTGGTTGCAATTTTCTATAAGTTCAAATTTATAACAAAATTTTTAAATGGTAAAAAAATATATACCCTAGGCTATTATTGTCCCCCATGTTTCCAGAAGTTTCTTAAGAGACTATCCCACTTTCCCCTTTAGCTAGTCCAAAGTTTAAAAAAACTCAGCTGTCTTTGATGAATTTAATTGGTGTCCTAAAATATCTGGTGACCCTGATTGTCAACAATTGCTATACAGAATATGTTTGACCAAACCCAATAACTCTTTGAAAGCAATTCTCTCAGTGGTTTGGATGACTGTTTTCCAGTAATTTAGTGGGTTATGAAAAGCTTAGTTGGAACAGAAGAGAGTTGTCTAGCTTCTGTGGCCTTCAAGGCTTTTATTGAATACATTTGTTACATCAACCCAAAGCTGTGATTGCATTATCCGTATGCATTGCAAGTCCTAGCCTCTTTACAAAAATTGGATTCACATGCAGATTTGTTACTATAAAACCAATTTCAAAGGGCCAATTTGTATCCAGCTCCCCACTTTGGAGAACCTGGTTCTTCCCACTTACCGTACCCTCATCAGGGTCATAGAGCCTCTGTATCAGCTGCACCACTGTGCTCTTCCCACAGCCACTGCTCCCAACCAGGGCCACCGTCTGCCCACTCTGCACCTTTAGGCTGAGGCCCTTCAAGATCTGTGAGAGAAAAGAGAAAAAGAGTACATTTCATAGCAAAGCCCTAAAAGGAGAGTAATTCAATCCAATTTGAAATTTTAAAAAATATATCAAATTAGGAATATAACCCCTAAAGGAAAAAGCACATACATATCAAAATAATAGAGACTTCATTCTTTGATATAATTAAACAATCAACCTGAGTTAGGAATGTCTATAAATATTACTTACAGTACCTTGACATTAGCTCGAGAAGGATAAGAAAAATGAACATCATTGAACTCCAAATTCCCTTTGATGCTGTCTGGTTTGTGTCCTCTCTCTGAAAAACTGTCAATTTTAGGATTCTAAATAAAACAAAATTTAATGACTATTCCATCATAGGACAAACAATTACATTTTTAAGGAATATGATTCAGCAAATTCCAAAAATAGGACCGAGAATGGCACAATCTCCCTCATATGAAACAGATCCCAAGGTAAAGACTGTGTGTGTGTACATGTGTATGTGTTGTTTAAGGAAATATTCCTTTTCAGATAATAGGCTTTTCCTGAAAAGTACATAAGAGATATTCTATTTCATCTCACACAATATTTCATTTTAAGTTTTTGGCATGTCCTCATAAATTTTCTAAATGGTCAGATATGCACATTTATACAATCGTAATAACACAAACATAACATAACTGAGATAGCCAGGTATTTCAGCATTTAGTGGAAATTAATTTATTCATAAATAATGAATGTAATGGATTGGGTTGAAAAGACTAATTGAATGATTTACAGCAAAGTTATTTAGGAACCATGTAAACTGTCAATATATTTGGAAACTGAGCACTTTTTCATGACCTGGATCAATAAAAAAGGAGATGTAGCTTAGATTAAATTATAAAATTTCAGTTATATGCTTTACATTTTGTATGTATAAATGCAATGACATATTTGGTATGTCAAAACTATTTTCTTTTTCATTGTAGTCAGTTCAATTTATTCAATATAGTTGATTCAAAATCATATTAAACATGCAGTGATGATTTTGGAAAAGGGCAACCTACAGCAAAGCATACAGTCAAATTTGGTCCCATCAATAATTTATTTACCGCTGTATCCTATATAGAAATAATTATATTCTTAATCTGGCTACAACATGAAAGTGATAAAGAGAAAACCTAGGAAGAGAAACATCTTTGCTCTGTACTGTAATAATAATATACTAGTGTAGATGTACTTTCCCAAAATGAGATCGGTATTTTATTATCTAAAGATAAACTTGTAGAAATATTAATAAGAGGCATTTTGTTTCATTCATTACTAGGAGGAGGTCATTAATTTCATATAATTAAATTTCACTGTAGTCAGTACAATTTATTCAATATAGTTGATTCAAAAATATATACTGTAAAGCCAGATTTAATTATCCAAGCCTCAAAGACTTTTTCAGCATTAAAAGAATACATGACTTACATTATCAATAATATCAAAGATCACATATGCTGCTCCTCTTGCATTGGCAAAAGCATCAATACATGGGGCAGCCTGACCAACACTGAAAGCTCCTATTAGGATTGAAAAAAAGACCTGAGCAAAAGCACAAGAGGAAAAGTTACAAGTTATGTCCTGGTATTCATTCTTATCTACAATATTATTTTTTTTCAAACATACTACACAAAGGATTGAGTTTAGATTTATCCTTTAAAAACTGTTTTTAGCAAAAGAGCAAAATTTACAAGGTTAATATAACATTTTATCGCCCCAAAGGGTTTCTCTAACCTCAAAAATAAATTTTTTTGTCTAGTTTGCTAGACTATCTATTGCTCTTCTCCAGAATGTACACAGTCAGAAAGATTTTTCAAACTTATTTTGTTGACTCTGAAGTTAATACCACCACAGAGAAACATTTTCCATCAATATTATTACTCTGTCTTATATGACTTCCTCTAACTCTTGCGTGGAATTACACAGAATGTTCAATATGAAACATGGTAGATTTTTGCCTAATGGAATTTTCCTTAAAAATACCATTTTACATATATAGTAAGATTTATAACATAAAAAGTAACAGTTCATACATTGTTACACACTAAATCACTCCCATGTGCACTGGTTAGTAATTCCTTTACATGGTTATTCTGTTCTAAAGCACACAAAACTTAACACATTTCCCTTCATATTTTTTTCACTAGGAAAATGAATTGATATAGCAAAGCCCAGAATATAGCTTCAGGAATCTAGATTAGTAGCATAACTTAACATAGGAAAACATAAATGAAAGAAATTATTCTTTTCTCTTTGAGCACAGTAAAACTTCTACATATAGTTTGGCTTTTCTCAAAAGATAGTAACACTTCACATACCCAAAACTCAAAAATCAGTCAAACATCTATCCCCTATTTGCAGTACAGATAAGGACCAGTAGGAAAGAAAAAAAAAAAAAAACCTCCACCAAAATAGAAGTGACAAAGCAAATGCAATAGAGACCCTGCCCTTTTATGCAGAGGGCTTCGCTTGGATCCCTTCGCTGGGGACTGGCAGGTTTTAAAAAATTGCTATTTAAATGGTTACATGTTGTTTTGATTGTCAATGATGTGGAAAGATGATCACAAAATATTGCTAGTTTATAAAAAAGGTTACAAAAAGGTATACATAATATGATCCTGTTTTGAAAGAAAAAATGTGTGTATATATAGAAAGTGATCTGGAAGATACACACTAAAATTATCATCAATTGTATATAAATTATTAGATTATAAGTAATTTTAATTTTAAAGATTCTATATTCTAATCTTTTGTATTATTAGTATATATTACTATCATTATCAAAAAATGAAGCTATTTTCATTTTGACAAAGAAAAACAGCTAGGTGTGGTGGCTCATGCCTATAATCCCAGTGCTTTGGAAGGCCAAGACAGAAGGTTTGCTAGAGGTTAGAGTTCAAGACCAGCTTGAGCAACAATAGCAAGTTGCCACCTCTACAAAAAACTGAAAAATTAGCTAGGCATGGTGACATGCACCTGTAGTCTCTGCTATTCAGGAGGTTGAGGCACGTGGATCATTTGCACCCAGGAGTTTGAGGTTGCAGTGAACTGTGATGGAGCTACTTGCATGCTAACACAAGCAACAGAGTGAGACCCTGTTTCAAAAAAAAAAAAGAGAGAGAGAGAGAGACAGAGAAAGAAAAGCAAACTAACACAACTTCTCTTTCTGTATTTCAGATAGCTGATGTTTGTTTGTTTGTTTTTTAATTATTTTTATTTCAGGAAAATATGAGAGTACAAACATTTTGGTTACATTTTATATCTTTGCCTCTTCCTAGCAAGGGTTAGTGGTATGCCCCTCCCCTCCACAATGCTCACCGTATCCCTCAGTTGTGAGTCTGCCCCCCACCAATCGCTGGAGAACACCACCACCGTTTGAGCACCATAGTGGTTATCCGTCAGTACCAAATTAATATTTATTTGTTTTTTGAGACAGAGTCTAGCTCTGTTACCTGGGCTAGAGTGCCATGGTGTCAGCCTAGCACACAGCAACCTCAAATTCCTGGGCTCAAGCAATCCTCCTCAGCCTCCCAAGTAGCTGGGACTATAGGTGTGCACCACCACACCCGGCTAATTTTTCTATTTTTAGTAGAGACGGGGTTTCACTCTTGCTCAAGCTGGTCTTGAACTCCTGAGCTCAGGTGATCCTCCTGCCTTGGCCTTCCAGAGTGCTAGGATTATAGGCGTGAGCCACCGTGTCCCACCCTGATGTTTTAAGTAATGTAAATTTATGTTCTCTTGTACAGTGACTCATCTATAATAATCGTGTTTCCTTTATTACATAAGAAACTCAAGAGTAGAATAAGGATGGCTTCAATTCATATTTGTGCATTCATAAATTTATTCCATTCTTATTTCCTTTCATATGTTGTATATATTTCTCAAATGGTCTAACCGTGTGCTTTTTTTCTTGTCCACACTCATAATTATGCCTTGTATATTCCAGAAAGCCAGCTCTGCTGACAGGACAGAGCACAGATTCACCAAAAAACCAAAACCAATAATCATGCTCATCCTTCAAAGAGAAGGGAAATGAAAGAAAAGAGATGGTAGATGGAGAAAAAAATCTATTCAGAGCCTTCATAAATATTGGAAAACTACTTACTGTCATAGCATTTCCAATAGTATATTCTTTTGCTATCACTAGAGTGGATCCATACCAGAAAGCCAGTGCATATGATGCATATATTAACAGGAAGGCGATGCCCATGGAAATGTTTGCTGAAATAGCTTTTTTAATTCCGATCTTTTTGGCATTTTCCAAATGTTTCTGATACCTACCAGAAAACAAGATGGGAAATATTATAATGAAGAATAACAATATATAACCTGAGCCACGCTCACGTGCTATATAGTTGGAGGTTCAAGTAACAAGGTCATCAGGGCAATAAACCTATGCTAAGACCCAGCTTTCTGGGAGTTGAACCAATTCAGGATTAGCCAAGATTAGAACACATCCAAGCCTTCTCTTTACCAGTCTGGACCTATCTCTTTTGGTGTATACCAAGCCAACCAATGTTTCTCTGACTGTTCCAGAATTGAAATCTCACCCCTGGGATATGGAAGAGCTTTCCCAACACCTTCATGGTCAGCATCACAAGTCACGGTTAAGATGGAAGGAGAAAAACCAAGCCAACCAAGAACTGATGGTAAACACTACTGGGCCTCTTAAACAGATTCTTAACTTAGGTCAATGTCTCTTCTCTGAAGAACAGAAAATCTCCCTCATACCCATGAGAGGAGGGACAGAAATTTTATTCTTGTTGTACACAAACCTGGGCTTCTCTCTTTGATTTTTTTTTTTTCAACCAGGCTGACCTTCATCTTTTAAGCCAGCTACAAGATTATAAAGTGGTCACTCCCTAAGGGACATTGGTTTTTACTCAGTTTTTCTAAATTTTATTTTCATTATCTGTAAAATGGAGTTAATAATGCCTGCATTGCAAGATAACTGTGAGGTGGATAGATAATTATAGAAAGTAGTTAGTACAGTAGCTGATAAATAGTTGACAAACTTGGCAATCCCTATTCCTAGTATGATGATTGTATTTGTGTTAGATTTTCATTTCTTCCCGAATTTTGCCTATTCTATTACTATCACATTTCTGAATAGTAATTCAAATGCATATTTACCGGCTGCTTGAATTTGATATAGTTACGAATGCCTAAAATGGTTCTGTTAAATTACAATATTTTTTTGCCTCAAATTAAATTAAATCTACTTTTGCAAGCTTTACCCAAAGAGTGTGTAAAATTTAATTTGGCCTCCCTGAAATTGAGAAAAAAAAATCCAGCAGATATGTAAGGAGCCTTTGGGGAGAAAAGATCACACAAATTAGGGTGTTTGTATCCAAAAAAATGACACCACCATTTTTTTTTTTTTATAGTTTGACCACATGTTATGGGAATTCATTAATTTTTTAAAAATATATTCTGCTACCAAAATGTTTGTCTCTTTCGTTACGTAAAGCACCCGGCTCTTCAGAGTGCTCTCCTGCGTGTTGGGCGCTGCGTTCACGGAGCAGAGCCGCACCTCTGTGGAGACAGCCAGCATGCTGCGTCCAGCACTGCGGTTACTCCTGTGTGGCTGGGCCCCAAGGCATGTGCAGGAAGATTTATGTCTGCCCCAGTGTGACACAAGGCTCCAGCGACAGCAGTGGACGTGTTGTAATTACCTTCACTGAGTCAGCTTGCTTACCGGGGCTAATGGAGCGGCACTGATTACACTGACATCCTGAGGTCCACCTGAGGGTTAGTGTGGTCTGTGTGGACTATTGTGTACAGGAAGCAGCAGTGAGAGAGAAAAAAGGAAGAGGTTAGAGAACCAGAAACATGTTGGCTTTGAAGAGGGATTAAGGAATAGAAAAGTAGAAAATGAACTGCAGGGGATTAAGGAAACTTTGTTTTTAATGCTGAACAGTTTCCAGGCAATTTTTATTTCAAAGAGTTGGGGGTATCAGGAGTTCTGTAGAACAGCCAAAGAAAATACTTCACGTGGAATCACACCCCAACTATATTAGGGAATATTACTATTTAAATAAAACATTAAATATTAATACATGTACAGAAAGCAGAATAGCTTTTTTCATGGGTGTATACTTATCTCCAAGCTCACTGAGATGTACACATTACGTATGTGTACACAGCTTTTCATATGTCCATGTCAATCACACCTCAATAAACTTTTTTTTTTTTTAAAGCAATTGCCCAGGGTCTCAAGCACAGGGCCATAAAGAAGAGCTTACAACATGCCTCCAGAGGCTTGTAAATTTGCCAGGCTTATCCTGGACCATGAAGGCCAAAAGCCAGAGGCCAAGATGGGAAGCCTTGCTTCATCCTTATGGAGGACGTACATGGCCCCGCAGAGAATCCTGGGCTGTAACTGGGAGGTCCACATATCCTTAGGTTTTTGTCTTCTATATTCTAGTTCATGGTAATTAAAAGAGTAAAAACTAAAATATTTTGATAACTATTCTTTAATATAGTTGGTTTCCTTTGTAACCCTATATGATTTGTTCTACGCATTTAAAAACACTATTCTAAGAAGGGAGTCCATTTGTGTTATCAGATGGCCAAAGGAGTCCTTGGAACATAAAAGGTTAAGCCTTTTATGTTATAGTTTATATATAAATTGCTTTATAGCCTGACATTAAACTGCAGCCATCAGTAAAGGGTGCTTATATTTTTTTGGGGGAAGGGTTAATATTAGGAAAGGGAAAGTAATAAACACACACCACAAAAGAATGAGCAACAAAATATAAAAGTGCGTTCTTTGCACTAGTGTACAAAGAACCTTCCTGACCTTTCCAGCTCTTTGTTCTGGCCCCCAAAAGCTATCACGGTCTTGATCGCCCCTAGAGCCTCTTCTGCCACGGCACCTGCTTTTGCATATGCGGCTAGTTCTTTGTCACTAAATGTTGAGAGTATCTGGACAAAAAAGAAACAGTAATGTTGTATGGGGAGAAAAGTTAAAAGACAGTCTGGTCAACTCTTGGGGAGAAAAGTTAAAAGACAGTCTGGTCAACTCTTTAACCTACTTTTTCTTTCCCAATCTTATCCTTTACCAAATGTTAAAGTCAGGCAGCAAAGGGGGACAAGAAGTGTACTAGATCCAATGGCTGCTTCTACCTCCTACGAAGGCTAGATCTGATCCACCCTGGTGACAGACTCCCCAAGAATAGTGGGGGTGAGGGGGCAGGAAATCTACACATAATTCTCTCAACAGCATTTTTGGCAGTACTGTCAAGTTCCACACCTACTGTTTTTCTCTGTTAATTGTAAGGTAAAATAAAATAAAACTTTACTGCTTTGAAAGGATTTACCACCTTTTCCTTTATCGTGTCACAATTATTAATTACTATAAAAATAATACTTCCAGACCTACTCAGGCACATTCTGTTTAGCTATTCTAGTAAGATAGCCTAACAAGATGTTTCAGGAGAAAAATAAAGGAAGAATCAAAACAAAAGAAATATAAGCAGTTTGCTAAATCATTAACCTCAGAATGAGCAACAATTGCCAGTAAAATTATTCAGTTTTGAAGTGTTGGCTGAAGTAGAGCAGGTTTTCTATATTTCATTGCAAGGCAAAACTGGCAGAGTGCCACCTGACTATACAGGTAACAATTAGAAACAAATAGTACAAATAATTTAAAAATTTTATGTTCATGTAATATTTGGGAGAATGATATATTTTAAAATTGTGTTTTCCTAAATAAGGACATATCCCTACATTTCATTTAAACTACTATTAATACTATGCAAAAAGATTTACCCAGAGAAATAAGAGCAGTGCCAAACACCTGTATTTGAGGTAAGAACTGTGAAATTGTGAATCATGTTAAAAATTAATTTCCTTACTAAAGCACCATGTCAACAACATGCTTCTGGATGTGGTTTCAACTGATGTTTAACACAGATCTGTATAAGTACCAGACTCCTGCATATTAAAAATGACTGTATGTGGAGGTTAACACACAGGAAAATACCCAGGTTTCACATACCTTTGCCCAAACGGCTGCAGACAGTCCCAGGATTGGGCTGATGGCCATTATCACAAGGGTGAGTTTCCATCCTCTAATGAACCCCACTATAAATCCTGCAAAAAACGTGGCTACTGCTTGAAAGAACATTCCAACCTTGTCACCAATTCCTTCACTGATTTTGGAGATGTCACTAAAAAAGATCATACCTAAATGGTTACAGGCAGGAGGTCTTCAGTCGAAAAGATGAAGTAGACATCTAACAAACACACAGACAAGTAAAACTTGTTCATACTACAGTATGCCTCTTTCAGAGTCTTAGCCTCTTTAATATTTTCCCCACCGAAATACTAAATAGAAAAAGAAATTCATGATTAGTTAAGCTTCTAAGAAGTTAGTATCATTAAAGTTGATACTATTAAATGAGTCAATCCTATTAGAGAAGCACTATCATTTTGAGTACATTTGTTCAAAAGCAGGAGTTAGGAAGGGCATTGCAATGGTAATAGGGAACGGTAACAGGGAAGTATTATTGAATTTCCTATTATAGGGAAGTAATAGGGAAGATGTCTTTGCTTCTATCCTTGTCCTTATTCTCAACTCTGTCTCTTCTCAACATAGCAGCCAGTGCATGATCCTTTGAAAATAAACGTCTGACCATGTTATCGCTCAGCTCAAAAACTTCTAATGGTTGCCATTTCACTCAATGATAGCTGAAGTCCTAACCAAGGCTTACAAGGCCCTTTATGCCTTGATCTTCCCTCCTTTTTTGGCATCATTTGCTCACTGTGCCCTTGCCAGCGCCCTCAGTCAGGAAAAGTTTATCATCTATCTCCCCCTACTGGAATGTGAGCACCAAAAAGACAGAGATCTTTGCTTTGTTCACTGATATATCACAAACATCTAGAATGGTTCTTAGCACATAACAGGCCGCTGAGTATTTGTTGAGTAAGTAAAGAGTCAACAGTTACTAACGCAAGCCTCTTTGTGAATTAGTTCGATCATTTATTCATTCATTCACCATCTTTATTGAGAGCCTAGTCCCTGTCAGGCCCTACAGTAGTAAGCTCCATGAGAAACAAACAAGTGTAAGATGTGAGCTCAGTCCTCAAATGAACCTATTATATAAATGGGGGGCAAGCTAACAGATATGGAAAACACATGGTGGCACAGGCTGTAGATGCTGCTAGACATGACTGTCACATGATCCATTTCTAATATATATCAAATGCTTAAGCTAGTTTTTTTTTTTTTCATTTAAAATCTTCCTTTGACAAATTTTCACAGAGTGGTTCATTTCTTTATGAAAGTGTGACATTAACAATACACTTACTCTGTTAGACGTGTATTGAGTTCAGCGATGTCGTTGATGTCAAACCAGCCTATTTCCTGTCGTAGAATAGCATGAAAAAACTTTTGCCTAATTTTCCTAATCTGTCGGCCAGCTGCCAAAGTCCAAAATGAAACTTGTATATAGGCAGCAACAAGAACTCCAGCACCTAATCCTGAGTAGTAATATGCGTATCTGGAAAACAATTAGAAAGGTTCTTTTAAATACTGTGCTTTATTCATCTCTGTCAGGAGAAATTCTCGGAACTGGGAATTAATCTGTATATTAAACTGATCACAAAGACTGTGTAGGACATTATAACAAATTCTAATTTACATACATTAAATTTTTTTTCTTTTCTTAAGTTATAAGATAAGCTCCATGATGGCAAATCTATGTATTTACTTGTACTATTAATATTAGCCAAAGAAAACATAAATTTTTGTTAACTGCAAAAAAAAGATGTTAATGATTAATTTTTAACTCATATTGATAATTTATACATACAATTTAACTCTTCTTTCATAATTGTATTCTAGATTTTCATATCTTATTGTACTGAAAAGTTCATTACTATTCACATACTGCAAATACAGGAATAAACAAATTGAACATGTGAAATGGTTCTTAGTGTAAGTTTTTCCATATTCTTTTAAAATATTTTTCATATTCTTTATACAAAGAACCAAAAAAACTTCTTCCTAGTTCTCAGAATTTGGAAACATTTTTTAAAAATATGATAAAATGTCATGAATTCAGACTAATTTGAAAGGAAGGTTTAACCAAATTAGTAGAAAGTTAGTATCTTTAAAAATAATAAATATACTTCAATACTTTCAAATATATTTTAAATCTAATTTTATGAAATGTTTCCAGATAGAAGCCTTTCAAAAGGCCTTACCGATAGCACTCATTATAATAAGCAATTAATTGACATGCAAACATACAAACATTATGTTATAGGCTTTTAAGACTTCATTGAGAAGACTAAAGTAGGGAGAAATGCTATCAATGGCATTACTAGATCAGCTGACAAAATTGGAATACAGATGGTATAGTAGATAAAAGTATAGTATCAATTAAATTTACTGAAGTTGACAACTTCACTGTGGTTATGTCAGAAAATATCATTATTTTTAGGAACCACACTGCAATAAAGGACCATGATGTATGCACCTTATTTTAACTTGGGGGCTTAGGGACACAAATGATAACAATAGGTGAATCTGGGTAAAGAGTATAAGTGCTCTTTGTATGTTCTTACAACTCTGTAGTTTGAATTATTTTCAAATGAAACATTAAAAAAGTACAACATATATATACATATATATGTATGTGTGTGTGGGTGTATATATATATATATATCTTAATTACCTAGTCATTTCTTCTTCCAGAAATCTGCTTGGATTTAGCAGTGACAATGAAAAATTCGCTAAATAAAAACAAAACAAAACAAAAATGAAACATTTTAAAAAGACTGAACTATTAATAGTGAGAAATAAAAATAGAATCCTAAGCTTCTCAACTGACTGAACAGACCCCATCTTGCCCAAGGGGACCCCAAAGAAACCTTAACACTGAGTTCCCAGCCATGATGGGATAGGAAGTTGGACACGCCTTATTATACCCCCTCCTTCCCCAACCACCATTAGGCTTTCTCCTCTGAGGATTAAACAGAAACCATCCCTTTGGAAAGACTTGCTCCACTGCTGATTTCAACCAACCTCATGACTACATCTCCCTTTTTGTGGTTTTAGCACAACTGGCCAGTGTTCCTTCCTGATAAGAGACCACCAACCATGGAGTGGTTCTGGCTAGTCTATGGAGGATGACTGGTGAGGGTTTTCATGAACTCTGATTTACCTTTCAACATCAGAGGGCTGAAAACTCCATCCTTGGATCATGCTAACACCACCATTTTTTGAACATGGGTCTCATGGAAGGGTATGAAGCTCAGTTATGCCCATGTATATTTCTCCTTTCATAAATATCTATCACTCCTCCTATAGCTTATTAAACACATATATTTGGCCACCCTGCTAAACATAAATTCCTGTTCTCTTTACCATTCCCTGAAAGTACTTGCTTTTGGCTTCCAGCCATAGGCTATGCTTCTTGGCCTGCAAGATGGCCAGCCTGCAAGCTGTAACCCTTTATGAGAAATAAAATTCTCCTTTCCAAATGTATAAACCTCATCATTCTTCAGTGGACAATAAAAGATTAGTTAAGAATTTAAATACATGAAAGTAAGATGATGCTTTATTTAAGGTTCTCTTTAAAAATCACTGTTTTATTTTCACACTCAAGTGCCCTCCTTCTACTTTGCTCAAGTAGAGAGTCCAAGGGATAGCAGCACAATTCACAACTGCAAAGCTATGGAAACAACCCAAGTGCCCATCAATTCATGAGTGGATTAATAAAATGTGGTATATGTATACCATGGAATACTACTCAGCTTTAAGAAACAATGGTGATATAGCACCTCTTGTATATCCCTGGATACAGCTGGAACCCATTCTACTAAGTGAAGTATATCAAGAATGGAAAAACCAGCACCACATGTACTCACTAGCAAATTGGCATTAACAGATCAACACCTAAGTGGACATAGAGGAGTAACATTTATTGGGTGTCAGGTGGGGGGACGGGGGGAGGAGGGGATGGGTGTATACAACCACAACAAGTAAGATGTGCAACATTTGGGGGATAGACATGCTTGAAGCTCTTACTCGAGGTGGGAGGGGGGCATGGGCAATATAAGTAACCTTAACACTTGTACCCCCCATAATACGCTAAAATTAAAAAAAATAAATTTAATATTGCTCAAATTAAAAAAAAGTCCAAGGGTTTAGCTATGGCTCTTCAAGGGCCCAGATGGGGGAAAATAAGCCCTCCCTGGGTCTCCCTCGTCCTAGCACTCTCAGCCTTTAGCAAGGCAGCACAGAGGAGCCAATGAAGAGACAGGGGAGCCACAAGCACACAGCAGGCAGAACAGGGAAATAGTTAAAATAGAAAACACAAAACTTAAAGGGCATTTTTTTTTTCTTGGTGGGTCAAAGCACTTTACTGATACTTGCTTCTGTATATATTTTTATATCTGTGTGCTTTTCCTTTATGTGTCTCCTATGACATAATATGGGAGAGGCTGAATTATATCCATGGCAAAGGAGGAAAAACTAGACAGACAAGAACAAGTTGCTCAAAGGCAAGGTAGTGGATCACTGGCAATTAGCCAACATCCTGAATTCCACATCTTATATTTTGGTATTTTTACCAGAATTTTGGCAGTATTGATTGGAAGGAAATACGTTGTTTATTAATTTGAGCTAATTTGATAAAAATATCAAGGTACCTTTCCTGGTTTTCATGTTTTAATAATAGCTAGCATTTATTCTATCCCAACCACTGTTCTGAACACCTTAGATGTGTTGATTCACTTAATTCTCTTAGGAAGAAGGACTATTTTACAAATCCTCATTTTACAGAAGAGAAAACTGAGGCACAGAAAAATAAATTACCCAAAGTCACACAGCTAGCAAGTGGCAGAGCTGAAAGTCAGCCCAGGCAGTTCGGCCTGTGCTCATAACACTAAACTATACTGATTGATTCATGTGGTAAGGACTTATTTTTACTTTTTAAAGAATACAAAGTGAAAAAATTAAAAAAAAAAAACAAACAAACCCAGTCTATACCTACTGCATTCACAAAACAACAGCATAAAATATCACCAAAGCATTGTTGAGAAAACACACCAGGGTAAGTATTTCCCATTTCCCATGATCCTAGGAGAGAAACAGGTCTATCTTTGTTCCTTTATCATGTGCAAACAGCCCAGTGGTCATGTTTTCTGGATGCCATGTATCCTTCTTATCTTTTTCCAAAGTGGAGATAAGGTTGAAATGTATTTAAAACTCAAACTACTGTCAGAATCAACTACCAGGTATGTGGCTCCAATTGTGGCAAAATTTTTTCCTCAGGATTATAATTTCTACTGATATTTATAGTGAAATGCTTCTGATTGTTTGTTGAGACAGAGTCTCGCTCTATCACCCCGGGTAGAGTGCAGTGGCTTCATCATAGCTCACTGCAACCTCAAACTCCTCACCTCAAGTGATCCTCCTTCCTCAGCTTCCCAAATAGCTGGCACTATAGGCAAGTGTCACCATACCTGGTTACTTTTTCTATTTTTTGTAGAGACAGGATCTCACTCTTCCTCAGGCTGGTCTCCAACTCCCAACTTCAAGCAATCCCCATCCCTTGGCCTCCCAGATGTGTAAGCCACAGAGCCTGGCCATGTTTCTGATTATTAATCTAACTCTTTATCAACTATCAGACCCGTGAGGAGTCATACCCTATTTTACTTCTCTTTTTATCAGTTCAGTTCTGTGTGCTCATTTCCTTCCTGAGGTCTTAAATATGGCAAATTGGAACTAGAGGCAGGCAAGCTATTCTAAAGTCGTCGTATTTGCAAAAATCATTGTCATTTTCTATTTCCCTGAGTGTGGAAAATGGTAAAATCTTAAATGTTTTTTTTTTCTCTTCTAATACCTACCACAAACTTTTCCGTTCTCTTAATGAGGATATCATAACTCAAATTAAACACCCCCACACTAGGAAATAAAAGAATCTATGGGCATTTCAGGTTTGACCTGTTCCTTTCTTGGTGTCTAGGCCAAAAATGGGAATTGAGTGCTGGCTTCATGACCCAAGGAGTCCCTGAGCCCCAGGAAACTCAGAGTTTCTTTTGCTTGTGACAAAGGTGAGACAAATGTGTGTTGGTGTGTTCCCCAACCGTCATGGGACTCTAGATCTGGAAAGGGCCCACACCTGTTCCGTGTCAGTCTCATAAACAATCTCCAAGTAGTCAATTGGTTTGGTGGTTCTCAATGTTGTTTGCCCTTTAGAATCACATGGGGAGCTTTAAAAATACAGATGCCCAGGCTCCACCCAAGCCCAATTCATCCAGAACCTTTGGCTAAGTCCAGAGCATCATATTTTTTAAAAAACACGCCAGGTGATTCTAATATGCCCGGAAGGAGCACTCCCCCTCCAGTCCATCTGAATGCCTCCTATAACAAGGAACTGGGGAACTCATGAAGTTACCTATTCATTTTAGAGAGCTCCCATATAATCCACCCTTTCTATAGATGAAGAAACACAATCTTAGAGTGGTTGTTTCATTTTCAAGTTCTCACAGTTAGTTTTTCCCAATATTTACTGAGCACTTACTATGTCCAGACACTTGCATAAATCATCTCATTTAATTCTATCACTAAATCTATGATTACCTTTCAAAGATAAAAATAGTAAGGAGTACATCACACAGCTAATGAGTGAAGGGTCTGAATAATAAGTGTGTACGTTAAGGATCAGATGGGGAAACACTGTCCTCATTGTCACATTTGAGTCTCAAAGTAAATCAACGTCTGCCTTTCTTGGTTCTGCCTAGAACTAGTTTTATCATATACAACTGCTCAGCACAAAACAAAGAACTGGTGTTTGTTCAGGCACCTTAGGCAGTATGGACAGTTAATTAAGGTAACTCAGTTCTCAAAAATGCCTTTTCACCCTCAACTATGAGGCAACACAAGGACATACAGGGTACAACAATTTTCCCACAGAGTTTTCTAGATTATTACAGTTACATAGACTTGGCATAAAGATATCAATTTCTTGATGCTCTGCATAGAAACTTTTTTCTATGACTCTGTCCTTAAGATTTTGGATGCAGAATGTTTTGTGCATAGTTTCTGCACAACTGAATCATTGTGAGGGAACAACTCTGTCATGGAGTAGCTTTATTCTGTTGACAAGGACGGGCTCTGTTCACAATAAGTCATTGTCAGACCCTCTTGTAATTTAAACCTTTTTTTCTTCTAACATTCTCTTTTCATTTGGCTCCCATTAAGTCTAGCTGTCCAAGAATCCAACAATTCTAAAGAAACATCCCCTGGGACCTCAGCTATGTACTTTATCTGCCCCCCAACACCCATAATTTTTATAAACTCTATAGTTCTAAACATATCAGTGTGTAGCCTGGACTTTGAGTAACCTTTAAAGATTTTATTTTTCTCCAAAGAGGTTTAAGAATATTATTCTTACAAACTACCAAAGAGTGAATATTGGAAATTCATAACATTTGAGCAACTTCCCATTCCAAATTCTCGAAGACAGCCATTAGGCTTAATGACAAATGTGGCTACAGAGGACCAAGGGTCACAAACAGGACTGTTTATAATTTGGAGGTTACCGAAACCAAGCTGGCAACTGTTGTGAGTTTCTCTCTCTAGCAGTCACAGTAAGTGACTTGCTTGTGCTGTGCTCCAGAGAGACCTTGAATTTGGCCCTGAGCATAGTCCATGGCACCTGTGTGCCATGTCCAACTTCAAAACCATTTGGTTTCACAATTAGAAGTAAAAACAAAAACAAAAACAAAAACAAAACAAAACAAACAAGCAAACTGCTCCAAATAATAAAGTTGTGGAATTTTCCTGGTGTTAGTAAAATAATTAAAAAAACCCCACAACTAATAAAATCAGTACAAAAGAGAATGCATCTATGATAAGTGAGCTGTACTGTTTCAATCTGATTTTTAAAAAACTTTGTGATAAAATACATGTAATATAAAATTTCCATCTTAACTATTTTTAAGTGCACAGTTCAGTAGTGTTGAGTATAGACGCTCTGCTCTACAACCAATCTTGAGAACTTTTTCATCTTGCAACACTGAAACTCATATCCATTAAACAACACCTCCCATTCCCTCTCCTCCCAGCCCTTGCCAACCACCCTTCTACTTTCTCTTTCTGTGAATTTGACTACTCTAGATACCTCATGAAAGTGGAATCAAGCAGTATTTTTCTTTTTTTTTGACTGGCCTATTTTATTTAGCATAATGTTCTTAAGGTTCATCCATGTTGTAGCATGTGTCATAATTTCTTTCCCTTTTAAGGCTGAATAATATTCCATTGTATGTATATAATAGATTTTGTTTCTCCATTCATCCATTAATCTGATTTTTTAACCCTAAGTAGAAATCAATTTTTACCTGTACTTTACCTGTACATGTTTATTGTAGCACTATTCACATAAGCCAAGATTTGGAATCAACTTAAGCGTTCATCAATGGATGAATGGATAAAGAAAGTATGGTATATATACACAAGAGAATATTATTCAGCCATAAAAAGAATGAAATCCTGTCATTTGCAACAACATGGATGGAACTGGAGAACATTATGTTAAGTGAAATAAGCCAACCAAGCACAGAAAGACAAATCTTGCATGTCCTGACTCATGTGTGAGAGCTAAATATTAAAAAAAATTGATTGTATGGAGACAGAGAGTAGAATGATGGTCACCAGAGGATGGTAAGTGGGGAGAGGGGAATAAAATGAGGACAGTTAATGGGTACAAAAATATAGTTAGATATTTAGATAGAATGAACAATATTGGATAGCGCAACAAAGTGACTACAATCAACAAAAAGTTAGGATATACCTTAAAATAGCCAAAAAAGTGGAATTGAAATGTTCCTAACCCAAAGAAATGACAAATGCTTGAGGTGACAGATACTTCAATTACCCTGATATGATTATTACACATTGTATACCTGTATCAAAAATCACACATACCCTATAAAGATATACAACTATTATGTACCCTTAATAATTATTCAAATATTCAAAGGATGCTTTTATTGGATTTCTAAAAGGCACTAATATTTATCAGTATTCATGTAGGCACATCCTATTGTATTAATCATGCAAATCATATTCTCTTAGGAAATTACACTTAAGCCCTACAATGGTAACTAAATATATAGTTTTCAGTCAGTGAACGCTGAAAGCTCTTACTGAATGCTACCTAAATCATGGAGTGTACATTTTCTCCGGTATCCTTGCTGCCTTTCCTTTATCGGTTTTGTAAAGATGTTCTGCTATCTGTGCACCAATAAAGCTTCACTCAATCTTTTCCAGCCTAGTGCCTAAAAGGTCTCCTAGAGGAACACAGCCTTCAGGCTTGGTAGAAAGTGTGGAAATCTTCCTTTCTATGTTGAATTTGGCTGATACAAAAACAACTATGTTCACTGGAACCCTGCTGCAATGCTGTTGCCACGGACCCCTCTTAAAGATGACTTATGGGGCTCCTTTGGCTCTTTGGTGATTATAGTCCTTTGGGTGACGTACAAGGCATAGCATGCCCATATTGAATCCATTCACTATTTAGTGAAGTGTGATATCAACTTCCAGGCAATCTGGTTGATCCAAAAATTAGAGACAGAAAATGGGTATAATATTTTACAAAGAAGGAGGGGAGAGAAAAAAAAGAAAACCCAGAAACAGATCTATAAGCTGAGCACAGCTAAGAAGTACTGCCATGTTATCTGATGGATTTTGAACCTTGTCAGTAATTACTAATGGGGTGGACGCTGCATATATATACTTTGTATATTTCCACTGTCTTCAAGTACACTGACTTTCCTGCTTTATTGTATGCAAAGCTTCATGTGTATTTCCCTACGCTGTACTAAAAGTCAAACAACAGACATGTATTTCTTAAAATTTAATGAGTATTTGAAGAATTTTCTGAGAATTTTACAACTCCTTCTGTGATATCTGGATTCATTAGATGTCCACATCATTAAACAAGTAGATAATAAATAACAAAATCAATTTCTAATCTTTTACCCAGTTAAAGAAATACTATTAATTGAAAAAAAAATAGAGAAATGCTTACCTGGAATGGAGAAGTTTCCTGTAGTAGTAATGAATTTATCAGTCATTTCTCCAAACACTATCATCATTAGGGGAAGGCCTGAGCCGTGAGCTATGGCCATGATGGTACCCAAAGACATAAACAATTTATCTTGCCAATCAGAGTATCGAAACTAAAAAAAGGGAAAAAATAATATTTAACTATGGAATGGAATTTATTTTTCTATAATTATATATTCTTTGGATTTTTACTTTAAGTCAGTATTTTTTTTTTTTTTTTTTGAGACTGAGTCTTGCTCTTTTGCCTGGGTAGAATGCAGTGGCATCATTATAGACCACTGCAACCTCAAACTCCTGGGCTCAAGTGATCCTCCTGCCTCAGCCTCCCAAGTAGCTGGGACTACAGGCATGCACCACCACATCTGGCTAATTTTTGTATTTTTTTTATAGAGACAAGGTCTCATTTTTGCTCAGGCTGGTCTCAAACTCCTGACCTCAAGTGATCCTCTTGCCTCAACCTCCCAAAGTGCTAGAATTACAGGTGTGAGCCACCGCACATGGCCAGCACTTTTCTAATAGCTGCAAATGTATGTGTTAGAGAAGGAGAATTTCAACCCAAATCATTAACAGACTAATTTCATGATTCTATTTATTTTGTATTCTGTGAAGAAATCAATATAATTCTGTTTAATCAGTATCTGATTTGGGTGAATGTCCACAATATAATCAGAAAAGATTAAAGTTTGGTTCTATTAAGAAATATTATTCGATTTCCTAGAGCTCCTGGGGTAATAAATTAAGAATAGCTAAAGGTAGGTATTAACTTACACACACACACACACACACACACACACACACACACCCCATATCCTTTAAAACAGCATTCAGAATATTTCAGAGGGAGAGTTAAAAATGGAAAATATAATAGATGCTCTGAGTTTTGAGGATAAGATCACTTTAAAAGGTTTAAGTTAGCTTTAAAATGGCAGCTTTGCAGTGAAGTGCAACAAACATTATGGAGTGTCTACATATGCATTTTAGGGAAGTCTTGCTCATGGAGATAATACTTACATAGAATCTCGAAGGATGAGAAAGAGTTAGCTGGAGAAGAATCGGAGAGTGTGGGGGAAGGAGGGGGTGTTCAGGCTTAGAACAGCAAGGTGACTAGAAGCTACATGGAGCACGTAAAATTAACTCCTGGCAGTGGAATTTCTGAAGGTCACAGTACAAAGTGTGGGACACTATGTTAGAGAGAGGTACAGCAGGCCTGGTGGCCCACACTTGAGAATCTGGGACTTAGTGCTACTTCAGAGTAGAAAGGTGATGCCAGTTGCCACAGTGAAGTGCAGAACTCCCAAGAACTAACCATGAGATCAGTGTCATAACACTTCAAACGACTTTGATACTCATTCTTTTTAGTCCTTTCCATTATCTCCCATTTTTTCTCTATTTTTGATTGACCCATCTATGGGTCTCTTTTTCTTTGTTCTTTTACCTCCTCTGCCTTGTAGACTACATCTTCCTTAAGTTTCCATTTCTATAGCTTCCCCTCTGTCTCTTGCATCTCTCCTCACTTTTTAAACTTTTTACTCTGCCCATTTCCCCACCCCCTTTGAGGACAGGGAATGATTGTCAGGACAGTGGGCGATGAGTCAGGCTTGGCAGGGTGATGTCTCTGAGGGCTGAGGCTGAGTCAGACTGGGTCAATACCCTGGGTGAGTCTGAGGCCTCAAGCACATGGTGAGGAGGGGATGTGTGCAAACTATTCTCAAAGAGTTTCAAAAGTCTGGTTGGGGATCCAGGGTGAGGAGAAAATTCCATCATCAAACACATAGAGCAAGCAATGTACCAAAAGAAAAAAAAAAGGTCAGAAGAAGGTAGAGTTTGAAATGAAATAAGGGACACTGGTAAAGTCAAGACCATATGGGCGCTGGGCGTGGTGGCTCACACCTGTAATCCTGGAACTGCTGGAGGCTGAGGTGGGAGGATCATTTGAAGTCAGGAGTTTGAGACCAGCCTGAGCAAACTGTGAGACCCCATTTCTACCAAAAATAGAAAAAATTACTCAGGCATGGTGGCTCTTGCAGCCTGTAGTCCCAGCTACTTGGGAGGCTGAGGCAGGACCATAGCTTGAGCCCAGGAGTTTGAGGTTGCAGTGAGCTGTGATGATGCCACTGCACTCTACCGGGGGCAATAGAGTGAGACTCTGTCTCAAAAAAAAAAAAAAAGAGAGCAAATGTGGACCCTAAAATTACTCCAAAAGGGACCAGTGTCCCCAAGATTCTTTTTTTTTAATTTATAAAATTTTTTAATTCTCATTTTTTATCAGATAGAGTCTCACTATGTTGGTCTCCAAATCCTGGGCTCAAGTGATTCTCCCACCTCAGCCTCCTGAGAAGCTAGGATTATAGGTGGGTGCCACCATGTCTGGCACCAAGGTTTATTTTTAAAGGCTCCTGGGGAAGGGAGACAGAGCAGTTGGGTCTGTCAGCCACAGTTCAAAGCACAGGGTCAGGTTGTCATGTAATATTCTCTTTATACTAGTTGAATACAACTTTACAGCCTCTTAGCTTAAATTTAAAATTAGGTGAATTTGACAGTAACATTCTAAGTAAACCAAGACTTATTTTCAGTGATTTTCAACAAAACAATATATTTCTAATTCCTGTTAGAGCACAGTTTTATCCTAAACCTATTTCAGGACAAAAAATATCTATTCAGAGGTGGAATGAAGATTAAATTTCAATTTAGTTTCAACTAAAACTTTTAAATTCAAATGAAAATTTATGTTTCCACTTTAAAGTTTATAGTATTTTATTTTCTATAGGAGGCAGATTTAAAACCTGTACATTAAACTAGACTAGTTTTATAAACAATTTATTGTCCAAAGCACTAAATTTTAAAAATATTCTTACTGTTATTGACATTTTGTTTTTTTGAGACAGGGTCCCACTCTGTCCTCTGGGCTAGAGTGTAATGGTGCCATGATAACTTACTGCAACCTCAAACTCTTGGGCTCAAGTGATCCTCCTGCCTCAGCATCCCAAGTAACTGGGACTACAGGCATGCACCACCATGCCCAGCTAATTTTTCTATTTTTTGTAGAGATGGGGTCTCGCTTTTGCTCAGGCAGGTCTCAAACTCTTGGCCTCAAGCAGTCCTCCTGCCTTGGCTCCTCAAAGTACAACGATTACAGGCATGAGCCATGGTGCCCAGCCTTTTACTGAGACTTTTTAAACAACAAGCAAGCAAAAAACAAGAATAAGGGATAAGAGGACAAAAGAGGGGTTTTGTGGTTGCATGAGAAGTATGCAGCAATGTTTAAGAGCGTGGCTGTGTGGTGTCTTTTTATCCATTTAATTGCTAAGTTGGAGGTTTCAGCTGACATGCCATTTAATTTGCTATCAAATAATGGCTGTCTCAGTTCGAAACACATCATATTTACCAAAAATGGGCAAATGATTTCTTGAGCTGCCTCTCTGAGACATATTACAAATGAAAAACAGATTAGACTTCTTCAAGAAATATGTTGGCTTGCCCTGCACCAGCAGAAAAGCACTAAAAACTGTCCTAAGCATAGTCAGAATCCATTACCTATATTTAGCCAATTTTCCTGGAAGCCAAATGTGAACACAGATTTCTCAATTATTTTAAAATTTCTGTAGTTAACAATTATCTTCTTTATGAGCAAGCCTATTTTAAGCTAAACTCAGAGGGTGTATATGTGAAGCAAATGCGGAGATATTTCCTGAAATTGGTGAGTTTGCATGATGCTAGTAACATAGATCCTATTTTCAATTTCCCGTATACCAGGAAATTGTTAGCTCTGCCCTGTGTCATAGCCAGCCTGTCCAAGTCTTCTTTTATCATCCATCCTGAGAAGGTGGGCTATTAACTATAATAAGCCAACCTAAGACAGCACAGGTGCAGTTCCGGGCAGAATGGATGATCTATAGTACCTGCCTGTAGACAATCTGAAAGTATTTGCTCTATAGCTATTGATTTAAGACCGTAAATTTGAATGAAAGGCAAGTAGATTCACATTTAATATTTCACAGCTTACCAATGTTAATG
This sequence comes from Mirza zaza, assembly GCA_008750895.1. Lineage (NCBI taxonomy): Eukaryota > Metazoa > Chordata > Mammalia > Primates > Cheirogaleidae > Mirza > Mirza zaza. The sequence goes on from VSMD01072819.1 coordinate 97,358, forward strand.
GTCCAATCAAATTCACTTTCTTCATTTTTTTCCTGTCTTGGTTGCTGTAAAAAATAAAATTGTTTGAATTTAAAACTGTTACGTACTGTTTAGCAGTCAGTTGAACATAAATCTGAGTAATTATTATACTCAACTATTATAATGTTTTCAAATATAAGAGTGATGTTCATAAATTGCCAAAATTATCCAGCATAACAAACACCGCAAGGTGGTCGCCAAGTACACAGGTAACTGTCCAAGGTACTACAGGGATCTATGGATACATGAGAAATGATCACCTGCCACACAGAACTCACATACACAGAGAAGATGAATCTATCAGCTTCTGCCAAATCAATTCAATTCTTCATTTTCTAAAAACAGTTTTACATATTGATCTAAAATTAACAAAGACCGATCTTCTGAAGGACTGTGGGGAGAGGTGTCAGGAAATGCTGTTGGTTCTACATTCAAAACACATCTAAAATTCAACCACTTCTCACCACATTTATTGCTTTCCCCAACAGGAGCCTTCTGCCTAATCTCTCCACTGCCACCTATGCCTGCGTCAGTCCATCCTCAAACAGCAGCCAGAGGAACCATTTAAAAACACAAGGCATGTGTTACTTCTCTGCTCGAAAATCTATGATGGCTCCCATTTTTCTTACAGGAAAAGCCAAAATTCTTACATTGGCCTGTAAGGCTATACATGATCAGTATCCTTGTTATCTCTCTGACCACATCTCTCACTCCCATCCCTGCTCCAGCCACCCTGGCCTCTCTGCTGTTCTGTGCACACACTAAACATGTTCCCGCCTTAGGGTCTTTGCATTGTCAGTTACCTTGGCCAGGAATGTTCTCCCCTTAGATACCCACACAGCTCTCTCCTCTCATTTCTTTGAAATCCTTGTTCAAATACTGCCTTAAAAGTAAGATCAACCCTAACCACCCTACTTAAACTTGCAAAGTACTTCCCCCTTGCACTCCTGATTGCCTTAACCTAGATTAATGTTTTTCCATACCATTCATTACCTTCTAACATTAGCTGGAGTTTACTTATTTAGTATGTATATTATTTATGTCTGTCCTCCATACAATAATATAAACCCCATGAGGGCACATATTTCTTTCTTCTTTTTCTTTTTCTTCTTTTAAGAGACAGTGCCTTGCTCTGTTGTCTAGGCTGGAGTGCAGTGGCACGAACAAAGTTCACTGCAGCCGTGAACTCATAAGCTCTAGCAATTTTCCCTTATTAGCCTCCTGAGTAACTGGGACTACTGGTGTACATCACCACGCTTGGCCAATGTTTTTTATTTTTTATAGAGACAAAATCTTGCTAAGTTGCCAGGCTGGTCCTAAACTCCCAGGCTTAAGTGATCCTTCTACTTCAGCCTCCCAAAGTGCTAGGATTACAGGTCACTGTGCCTGGCCAGGAGATTTTGAACATAAGATGCATTTATCCAGCCTAGGCAACATAGCGAGACCCCACCTCTACAAAATAAATTTTTAAAAATTAGTTGGGCATGGTGGCATGCTAGCTACTCAGGAGACTGAGGTAGGAAGATCACTTGAGCCCAGGAGTTTGAGGTTACAGTGGGCTATGATCTCATCACTGTACTCCAGCCCAAGCTGACAGAGTAAGACCCTATCTCAAAAAATAAAAATAAAAAAGATGCATTTATATAGTTAAGTGACCAAGTTTTACTCTTAAGAATTGACCTCAAATTATGTAGAACATTTACTAAAATCACTGGACAAACATCTGCCACTAAATATGTTCAAAAGAACATGCCACAGGCAATAGCAGCATGATTGGAAGAAGCAAAAACTAACTCTTAATTTGTTCTAGATAACTGAAGTGAGCTTAACTTCCTTTGAATGTATAATCTTTGGTCTACTTGTATAAAAATTAGTATCATTATATTTAATTTCATAATCTTACAGTCTTAACTTACTCTTAACTTTCTGTATTTCTCCTTTGAGCTATTTCCTTCTTTCCGACAGAATGCTGTGAGGACTTCCTTCTGAGGACTTCCCTGCTTTCTGGAATGTTACTACACCTTTTGCAGGGACAGCTTCTTTGTACACACATCAAATGTTCAGCCAGTGAAATACATAAATAGCCTTCTTCATGAAAATGCCATCTATTAATAGATTCACAGTCAATCCCAGCTTAAATGGCTAGCTGATGAAAACCACATTTTTCTATTGGAAGTAACACCATCCATCAATTTTCCAATTCTATATGGAAAAACTAAATTTTCTATGAATAAATATCATGGTACTTACAAGGAATACAGCGAGGTCACTGTACGAACACGTTAACAGACTAAAATAATGCTGCAGTTAAGCATCAGATAGGCATATTTTCAGTTAGCTAATCAGGCCCCTTGCAGCTTGAGGACAAACTACACAACCTGATAAATTTGTCCCTCTGGGCGATCACTAGATGACACAGGTCAATTAGTTCTCGGTGGCCTGGCATGAACTCAGAGACCATAATAGCCTCATAAACTATTTCGGGCTAAAGGCAAAAATGATTCACTATTTTCACAGTGAAAGAGGAAACAAAGACACACAACACTGGGCTTCTGCCCCCACCAAAGCCTGTGAAATGAGCTCAACAAGGGCCCTGGGAACCAAGTCCACAGCCAGAGCCAGCAGAAAGAGATGCAAGCAAAGGAAGCGCTGAAGTTTCCAAACCCATCATGCACTTGAACAAAAACTGATCTGGATGTACAGGTTTCGAAAGAATAAGACTGCACAGGGTCTCCCTCCCCATCTCGCCTCCCAGAAAGGAGAAATACAGAACAAGCCTGGCGATGGGGGAAGGAGGAGGGGTACGAAAAGATAAGGAGGAAGAGAAAGAGGAGCAGGGGAGTTTTTGCTTCACTACACTTGTTCAGAAAGCACAACCGCCAACAGCAGATGTCTGACACTCTATAAGCCTGAAAACCAGATGATGTGCATGAGTCGTTTGCAAACGTTTTAAGAATGAATGTTATACAACACAAATATGCATCCAACCACCCCTGCAAAAAGGGAAGGGGGCACTTTTAAAGACTAAGTTTTCTTCCCGTATCTCTTCCAAAAGGAGCCTCAGTGACATTCCTCTAGGTCACTTAAAACTTTGCTCCAAGGTCAGAACCTCAGACAGGATCTTTCAAAGAAGCCTCCAAAAACAAAGGCCAAAGATATCAACCGATTTTCTCAACTTCTTTCCAAAGCTGAACTTGGTCCTGCTGATTCCCAGAAAAGCCAGTGGCTGCTGGTGATGTACCTGCTGCTGCCCAGTTCAAAGTCGCCCTCCGCTCTCCGGAGGTTCCGGGCTGTTCCGTTCCCTGCCGCCTCAAGGTCCATCTCAGCCTGGGGAGAAACCACAGCCTCAGGTCCAAGTGCAGCCGCTCCGGCTCTGGGGGGTCGGCCAGCCTCCTCGCAGCCCCGGCCCGAGGGTGCCGCGCCAGGCGCTCGGGGCTCGGCCCGGGGACTCCGGGTAGGGGTCCCCCGCTCCCGCCCGCGCCCACCAGCCCCGGGGTGTCCCGCCGCCGCCCCGCGCCTCCCTCACCTCGGCCCTCGCGCGTCTCTGGCAGAGGCGCCGGGCGCGTGGGCACTGCCGCCGAGGGGCCTGGACTTTGCTCGCCGCGGCTTCGCCCCCGCCTCCCACGCGCGTCCGGCGCTGGTGCTGCCTCCCTCGGCCGCCGGGGCAAGGGCCCCGGCCCGCAGGAGCCGCTCCCGCCGCCCGCCCCGCTCGCTCGCTCCGCGGGCCAGGCGCGGGCCAGGGGCCCAGCGCGCCGCCCTCGCCACCGGGGGCGCCCGGCCGCGGCCGCAGCCCACTTGGGCGCGCCGCCAGCCCCGGCCTCGCAGTGCCAGCTGCGGCTGATAAAGCCGCGGCCAGCCTGCTGGGGCCTCGCCTGGTGGGACACCCCAGCCCCTACAAGGGACTGTCACACTCCTGCGGCGCTCAGTTTTCTTTTTAAACCCATGCGCCCGGGAGACTTTCTGGACGCCCAACCATCACAGGGCTGCAGAGGTCCGACAGAGAGCGTGCGACTCGCGGTGGCGTCAAACCCGACCACCTCCAAGGATGGCGAGAGTCAACCAGGACCAGCCTGGAACCATCTCATGCTCCCTGGAGAAGAGGAAAGCCGCCAGTGCCCTCTTCGTTCTTAGAGACACAGAACGTTAAGAGCTAGAAGGGACTTTAGAGATTGCCTAATTAAAAACCCACATTTTAATGTAGGAAGAAACTGATCCCCAAAGAGGTTAAGTCCTGCCTGAGGCTGCATCAGCGGGACCAGGGTCCAGGCAAAGCCTCTGGAGTCCCAGTACGGTGCCCTGGCTCCCTGTTCTGGTCTTAGACTTCTCCCTGTTCTAAACTGCCTCTACACCTTGAGTAAGGTTTTCTTGTCTTTTCTGATTAATTTCTCCACACTCTTCCTAAAAGGAAGTGTCTAAAACAGGACACAACAAGGTATTATGGCTTTGAAACCAGTGACTTTCAAACTCAGAGCCTCGCATCTTATTAACTATGTGATTTTGGACATTTTGCTCATTTCTCTAGGCCTCAGTTTCCTCATATGTAAACTGAGGATAGAAACATCTCCCTTACCGGGGTATTGTGAGGAATAAATGAGTTAAGACTAAATGAATTAGGAATAAATGAATTAAGTACTAGGTAAAAGCACTTGGTACTGTGACTAAAACATAATACAAGGTCAGCAAATATGGCTTTTCTTACTCCTAATTAGGTAGCAGGATTACTTACCTACTTGTGCTCCTATGTCTTATAACACACCAGCTGTCCGTGGTTTTCTTGGTTTTCCAGAGAACCTTAACCACTTCGGTACCAGTGTTGACAATAGTCGATAGCCACAGATGAATGCGCATGGCCCAGCGTCGACTTTAGCCGACAGCAGTGATATGACTTTTCTAATTTTTCATTTATCAAAATAAAATTGTGAACATTTAAAAATAACGTAATGAATATTCCTGGATAGAGCTGGACCCCATTCTACTAAGTGATGTATCTCAAGAATGGAAAAACATGCACCACATGTACTCACCAGCAAATTGGTATTAACTGATCAACACTTAAGTGGACATACCACTTATTGGCTATCAGGAGGGTGGGAGGTGGGGCATGGGCAATATACGTAACCTTAACATTTGTACCCCCATAATATACTGAAATAAAAAAAAGATAAAATAAAAGGAAAAAAATGATAAAAATAACGTAATGAAAACATATTTGTATATGTTACCTATTCTGATTTATATTACAAGTAAAGCTCCCTGTAAAGTAAAACAAGCTTTCAGTGCTTTAAAGCTTTCCTCATCACACAAGAGCAAAACGGATCCGTCAATACACAACACACACTATTGTGCGGACTGAGTGCCGGCTGTGGGCAAGGTTTCGGGACTCGTGAGCGCCATACTGAAGTGGTTTTAAAGCAGAGCATGGTGTAAGAGATGTTGTTCCACAGACCTTGGTGTGAATCTCGCCTCTGCCATTACTGGCTGTCTGGCCTTGGGCCGATAAATGAATTCTTGATTCAGTCTCTGAATGTGTAAAAGAAGAGTGTCATTAGGTGTGGAGATAATGTGTGTAAAGGGCTCCCACATAGGAGGCACCTAATAAATGGTAACTGTTATTGTAGTTAAGTATTCAAAGAGGCAAATGAGGAAGGACTGGAAGAGGACTGGCCACTCACCGCTGAAAGTGCTGTGTCTCCCTCCTGCTCTGCCTGCCACCCAGAGCTGGGGTAGAACTTGACTTGAAATAGTGTGCCAGAGTAGAGTTGAATTTAGTTGAATATTTTGCCTCAAAATGTTTCTTCTCCTTGTCCAGTTATCGTAACCATGAGGATTCTCTTCTTCGATGGACCAGAATTCCTTCCCTTCATGAGGCTAACAGGTAGTCAGATCATTATTTCAAGATACTCTGAGACTAAAGCAGTTGGAATTGTGTAGTTTGAAATAAGGCTTTTCTGGGGACTGGAGGACATAAAACTCAATCACACATCAGGGGACGACAGCCTCTTCAGTCAATAAAAGAAAATCTGAGGGCGTAGAAAGCACATACTTGAAAGAATAGGAAGTTTCTGGACTAAAACAAAAACAAACAAAAACACCCATGTGGTATGAGGTGCGTTCGCCTATCTGAGTCAATTCACAAGTTTGTCCCTGCAAGAAGTGGTCATCGTGTGTTTTCTGCATCTGAGGACAGAGTGAGGACCTCAGTCAAGTGAGTGAGCATGAGGAGAGGGAAGCCATGCCTACATGGCTGTGTTTACATATTTACCCATATTAGAGCCAATTTCAGGGGCTACATTTACATTTATTGCTGATAATGCATGAACCCTGCCTGGCAATTCCATTAAATTATTCATTCATTTAGTCATCAACTAGAAGTTGAAGACTTGCCATATTGAAACCACTATGCTAAACTGGATTTCTCTGTTACACTCACGCTGTAAGAAATCTTAACTTTCTCTTTGTGGTAGGATATTGAGATACTTATGCATTGATGTAGGTGACTGGAGTTAATGTCCTACTGATCTATCTTACTTTTTCTATTCTATTAGTTCCATCTTTCCTTTTTTATCTTCATTTTTAGCTTCTTTTGGATCAATTGAATATTTTTATCACTTAGGTTTCCTTTCTATTAGCTTACTAAGTATACATTATTTTATTGTCTATTTAATAATTATTTCCTTCCTAGAGATTATGACATGTATATCTGATTAATCATTGTACTTTTTATTCTTCTAGGACAATGTAAAATTTTAGAACTCTTAAGCCTCATTTATTGACCTCTGACTTTTACACTATTGTTGTCATATACTTTAATTTTCTCTGTATACTTATGATTCTCATGGGAATATTATTACTTGTTGAGTTGACACTTAGATTTATCTATGTATTTATCATTTTCTTGCTTTTATTTTTTCTTACATCTCAGAACTACTTTCTTGGATCATTTTCCTTGCACCTAAAGAACACTCTTTTGTATTTCCTTTAATTGGTGATAAATTTTCTCAGCTTTTTTTCCCATGAAAATTTATTTTATTTTTGTTTTGAAAAAGAATAGGTTATTTAGAGGTTTGCCTTACTGATTATCAATACATTATGAAACTGTAGTAATTAAGAAAATGTGTTTTAGACAGGAATACACAAAATTAAAGTGAAACGGAATAGAGATCTTATAAATGACGGAGATAGAAGTCCAATCCAGGCAGTATTCTTAGTCACTAGAGCAGGGAGGTGAGGATGGGGAATATGAGTCAGATGTACCAGAGAGTTAACCACTTTCATTCTTTAATGCATCCTCCAATCCGTTGAGCTTACCACCTTTTTACTGCTACTCACCCTCTTCATGTTCTCTCCTCTTTCCTAGCCCAGCCTGCAGACACCCACAACCCCTTTGCCCACTCTCTTTACCAGGCTTGCTTAGTAACCACAACCCTGGCTAATCCAAATTACCCAACTACTTACTGCAAAACTACACCACGCAGCATGTGTCTGATGAAAGATACAAAACCATCTGACTAGTTTTACCATGAATTCAAATGGCCCTATGCTATTTACTTACTGTATTTGTTATGTTTATTATTTATTGCCCACTCCGTGGAATACAGCATTCATAGGGAAAACGTTGTTTTTGTTTGTTTTATTCACTAGTGTAATCTTGACATTTGCTGCCCGACAGTTATAAAATGTTTCACTTAGTTCATTCACTCATCCACTTTCCTAGATAATTATACCATACCTTCTGTTCTCTCAAAATTCCACCATTCTTTCCCTGTCGTCACATTCTGCTGAACTGCTCTGCATCTTATTGCACTGATAAAATTGAAGGGTCAGAAGGGATCTGCCATACTCTCCCACCATGATGGCTGCCCACTTACTAGTATCTGCACCCAACACTCTGCCTTCCCACCTGTTTGTTTCTATAAATGAATTCTTCATGACCCTATTTTCAGCCAGTCTTTGTACTCTTATCCTAAAGTTCCCATCCCCTCTCATTTTCTTAACAAGCCACCCTTCCCTCTCTGTCCGGCATCATCAGCTTCCCCATTCCTGCGGGAGCATTCCTGTTAGCTTACATACATGCTGTTATTTCTTCCACCTTGAAAAATATCCCTCTTGATCTCCCCTCATACCCTGACAGCTACCACAGCACTTCTCTTCTTCCCTTTGCAGAATACTTGAAAGAGTTCTATCACTGTCTTCATTTCCTGTCCTCCTGTTCTCTCTTAAACCCCTCCAAACAGGAGTTTGAACTTTCACACTACCAAAACTACCACTGACCTGCTCTCGTAAGGGTCACTGATAACCTCTAGATTGCAAAATCCAAAGATCAATTCTTTGTCCTTAACTTACTTAACAAATCCAAGCATTTGACAGAATCATCAATCTCTCTTCCTGAATACACTGTCATCACTTGGATTCCGGAACACCACACATTTCTTGGATTTTCCTATGTTTTCCTCGTCACTCTTTCTGCCTCCTTTGACATCCTTCCTCTTTCTTCAGCTTCTAACAACAGAGAGCTCCAGCGTGCCCTCCTTGGACTTCTCTGTCTATTCTCATCCATATGTCCTCTCAGCCAGTCTCACAGCTTTAAAACCATCTGTATCCAACAATTTCTGAATTTTTGTTCGACACTTAGACCGTGCTCCTGAATTCTCTACTCTCACATGTCTTTGACATCCCTATTTGGATGTTTCATAGACATCTTAGACTTAATAAGCCCAACCTTGATTCCTGATCTGTCCCCCAAGCTGGCTCCTACAGGCTTCTCTCAGCTGGCAGCTCCTGCCTTCCAGTTGTTAACAGAAACACTGGAGTCATCCTGCATTCCTCTCTTTCCCCCTCACGCCATAGTCATTCTGTCAGGAAATCCTGTTGGCTTAACTCCCAAAATATATCCAGAATCTGACCACTTCTCTATACCTCCAGCCCTACCACCGTCATGGAAGCCACTATTGTCTCTCACTTCAATTACTGTAGCAGCTTCTAAAGTGTCTTTCTACTTCTGCCTTACCCCCTCTTCTGCCTTTGTGCATTCTCACAAGAGCAGCCAGAGTGATTCTTTTGAAATGTGAGTCAGACCACATCACTCTGCTCCTCTCACCTCTGTGGGGGCCCCCAATTCACTTGGGGTCATGACCTGCCTTTGTGCACCCTCTCCACGACCTCTCTGATCTCATTTTCTATTTCTTCTCTCTCTGCTGAATTCCACCCCAGCCACCCTGGCCTCTTGGATGTTCCTTAAACAAGAGAAGCAGCATTCCATCTCAGGTGTTTATACTGGTGGTTTCCTCCGTCCAAAATTCTCACCCCCCAAATGTTCACATGGCTAACACTCTCACTGCCTACAAATCTCTTCTCAATTATAGTCTTTTTGATAAGACCGATCCTGACCTCCCTTTTAAAAATTGCATCCTGTACCCTTAGGACTCTCAGTTCCTCTTATTCTGCTTTAATTTTTTTGCCCACATTTATCACCTTCTAGTATGCTATGTAATTTATGAATTTATTATGCTTGTTTTCTGTAGCATGCAAGATCCAGAAGAGTTCAGATATTTTTCTGTTTTATTTATGGAGACACCCAACAATTGCTGCTCTTACTTAGTACATGGCAGGCCCTGGGCTAGAGTTTGAGGATATAAAGGCAAATAAAGAAGGATATAAACAAGGCATGGTCCCAGGACAAAAATCTTTCAAATTTATATAGTGTTTTATAAAGTTACAGAGCCCATCACATGTATATATTATCTCATTTGATTCTCAAAACAAGAACTATGTTAAAGTAAACAAGCAAGGAACTATTATTAAGTGATTAAGAGAATTTTATACAGTTAGTAAACAATGGAATTATGACTTCAGCTCTGGTCGTGTGACTCCAGCTTCTCTCTCTGAATCCCTGGGGAAGACAACTGCCGGGCAGAAGCCATACCCAGCTGTGTTCCGAGTCCACACAGCACTAGAGGGCTCATTAAATATATATTGAATAGGTCGATGTTTTTTAACTATAGCAGAAAAGATTTAGATTGCAAAAAAGAATTTGCCATAGATAAGGGTCAACAAAATACAAACAACTTCTGCTAAAGTATTTAAAAATTATATTTAAATATAAATTAATTAGCAACAGTTTTCGCCAAATAGGGTATGAGTTCTTTGTCCAGTTGACCTTTATCTTGATGATGATATGCTTTGTGGTCTTTTCCTGCACTGTATTGTATTTGCAGGTATCTAACAATTCTCTGACTTTTCATGTCTGAAGATAAGACAGTTAAATACTATTTTTGACTATTGTATTTGCACTTGGCCACAGTTAACTAATCTCAAATTATTTCCAAACTTTCTTCCACCAATGTTTTTGACCTCTGCCTAAATATTTTTCCACCTTCTCAGAGTTTATAGATTTTAATTTCTCTTGTCTTCACTTCCTTCTGCCCATGTTATATTTTACACTTCTCCCCAAATTCTTTTTAAAAACCTTCTTCCTATCTGAAAAGGGAAACAAAAAATCTCTCTCTGTCTTTGACCTCTTCCTCCCTAAAAAAAAATCATTTCCTTTTGGTTTTACTCTTCTTTTGCTCATCATAAAATTCATCTAATCTGGTCCCAGCACACCCAAAGACATTCATAAAGATGATAAAGATGAGGATGATACTGATTCAGGTCTCTCTTTTCCTCTATGCTCTTTCTTATACCTTCTTAAACCAGGGTGGACTTGTAAAGGTACCATGACAAAACTTAAATAAGCAGTTGGAAGAATTCACTATTACTCACAATGTTGTATCGTTTCTGCCATCATAGATTAATGACACATTGAGAGTTCCAAGGTCACATTGCCTAATGGAATTCTTGTGCTCTGGGAGGGTAATGGGGACTGTTGGGTGGACAGGGAGGGCTGCAGGGTGCCAAGCCAGGGATGAAATGCATAAGCAAAAGCCAGGGTCACTATGCTTGAGGTTACTAATGTTTACTCTTAAAGTTATTCTAAAACCGTACCTTTTCAAAATATTGTACTTTGCTTTTGCCACATGTTAAGATATTTGCAAACACCAAGTCCATATATGCATGAACAATATCATGAAAAAGAACAGTAACATCGGGTTTGTATTTGATGTTAGTTCACAATTACTCACAGCATGTAGTTCCTGAATTATTCACAGCATTAAATTATGGCATCCTAAGGGTTCTTCATCCACTATAAAGGATGTTATGAAATGTTTGGAAGTCAACCAAAGCAAAATTAACTTGGAGTTGCAATCATCCATACACTTATTTTGGAACTCAACTAATATCAGGTGGGATCTATGATTCTCTTTATCTTTCTTCTTTTATTCATTTTTAAAAATTAAATTCTTTATTTTGAGATAATTATGGATTCACATGCAGTTGTAAGAATAATACAGAGATTCCCCTGTATTCTTTATTTAGTTTCCCCAGTGGTATTATTTAGTATATTGTAAAACTATAGTACAATACTACAACCAGGATATTGAAAGTGATATAGTCAAGACTCAAAACATTTCAAACACCATAAGGATCCCTTATGTTGCCCTTTTATGGACACACTCACTTCTCTCCCATCCCTACCCTCTCCTTAGCTTTAGGCAATCACTAATCTGTTCTTTATTTCAATAATTTTGTCTTTTCAAGAGTAAGTGAAATCATACAATGTGTAACCTTTTAAAAGTGATTTATGTGTCTCAGCATAATCCTCCAGAGATTGCCCCAGGTTGCAATGTGTATCAATAGTTAATTTTTTTGTTATTACTGAGAGGTATTCCATGGCATGAAGGTGCTACAGTTTATTTAATCACTCATCTGTTGAAGGTCATATGCATTGTTTTTGATTTGAGGCTACTATGAATAAAGCTGTTATGAACATGTTTGTACAGGTTTTCGTGCAAAGTTGAAGTCTTTATTTGTTTGGGATAAATGCTGAAAAGTGTGATTTCTGGTCTCATGATAGTTGCATGTTTAGTTTTATAAGAACTTGAGTGTTTTCCAGAGTGACTGTGCCAGTTTACACCCCCCATTTAACATCAGCAATGTATGGGTGATCCAGTTTTCCTGTGGTCATTCTGATAGGTATATAGTGATACCTCATTGTGATTTTAATTTGCATTTCTCCCAGTGGCTAATGATGTTGAAGACCTTTCCATGTGCTTATTTTCTATCTATACATTCTCTTTGGTGAAACTTCTTTTCATATCTTTTGGCCACTTTCTAATTAGAGAGTTTTTTTTTTTTCAATTGGGGAGTTTCGAGAGGTCTTTATATATTCTAGGTACTAGTCCTTTGTCGTATATGCAGTTTGCAAATATTTTCTCCCAGTTTGTAGCTTGTCTTTCATCTTCTTAAGAGCCAATTTTCACAGAGTCAAATTTTAAAATTTCGAAGAAGTACAATTGATCACATTTTCATTTAAAGGTGTGTGCTTTTGATGTCAAGTCTATGAACTCTCTTCCTAGGTCTAGATCCTGAAGATTTTTCTAAAAGTTTTATAGTATTATTTTTACAAATAAGTTCATGTGCAGATAAAAATTATCACAGCTGGGGTGAGACCACTACCCTTAGAAAGGCTTTTTGACAAGATTGGCCCTTAGCTGGTGTCTAGGAAGCTGAATTTCAGAAGGATTCTCATCGGACTAATCAATAACAATGGCTCATTGTGCCTAAATGGTGCAAAAAAAAAAAAAATAGTTTGTGTTGAATACTTGCTTTTCTTCTGGGAGTCTGGAATTTCAGTGCATTCTAGGTGGAGGGTGCATATGTGATCAAACCTCAATAAAAAACCTGAGCATGTAGTTTCTAATGAGCTTCCCTGGTAGACAACATTTCACAGGTGTTACTATAACTTGTTGGGGAGAGTAAGAATTTCTTGTGTGACTCCACTGGCATAGGACTCTTGGAAATTTGAGCCTGGCTTCCTCTAGACTTTGCCCCATATGCTTTTTTTTTTCCTTTGCTGATTTTGTTTTGTATCCTTTGTTGTAATAAAGCATATTGATTACATGCTGAGTCCTGTGAGTCCACCTAGAGAATCTTTGAACCTTAGGGTAGTCTTGGAAACGCCTGCCCCAGTCCATGATCCATTTTGAGTTACTTTTTATATAAGATATGAGGATTAATTTTTTTTTTGAGACAGTCTCACTCTGTTGCATGAGCTAGAATGCCGTGGCATCAGCCTAGCTCACAGCAACCTCAAACTCTGGGCTCAAGCGATCCTCCTGCCTCAGCCTCTCAAGTAGATGGGACTACAGGCACATGCCACCACACCCAGCTAATTTTTTCTATTTTTAGTTGTTTGGCTAATTTCTTTCTATTTATAATAGAGATGGGGTCTCACTCTTGCTCAGTCTGGTCTCAAACTCCTGAGCTCAAGCAATCCTCCCGCTTCGGCCTCCCAGAGTGCTAGGATTACAGGCGTGAGCCACTGCACCCGGCCGAGGATTAAATTTTTAAATAAGATCCAGTGTCTCCTAGAATAATATCCAAAATGTCTGAATTTCAATTGAATATCACTCATCATACCAAGAACCAGGAATATCTCAAACTGAATTTTTAAATGGCAAATAATAAGTGTCAACACCAAGATGACAGAGATGTTAGAAATATCTGACAAATATTTAAAAGCAGCCATGATAAAATGTTTCATGAGATATTATGAACATGCTTAAAACAAAGGAAAAACATAGAAAATCTCAGCAAATAAATAAAGTTACAAAAGGAAGGCCAAATGGAAATTTTAGAGGTGAAAAATACGATAACCAAATAAACACAATGGATGGGCTCAACAGAAGACAGGAGGGTACAGCAATAGAAACTGCCCAGTCTGAACAACAGTGAGAAAATACACTGAAAAAAACTAACAGAGCCTCAGGGTCTGTGGAACTACGCAAAAAGATGTAACTTTAGTGTCATCAGAGTTTCATAATGAGAAGAGAAGGAGGGTGGAGCTGAAAAAGTATTTGAAATATAATGGCTGAAAATTTCCTGAATTTAGCAAATTCATAAACCTTCACATTCAAGATGAGTGAACCCCAAAGAGAATAAACCTAAAGAAATCTACACCAAGACACATTGTAATCAAACTTCCAAAAACTAAATATATAAAACAGCAAAGGAGTACACATTACTATAGGAAAAAACTATTTGGATGGCAATGGATTTCTTGTCAGAAACCATAGAAGCCAGATGGATATGGTACATTTTTCAAGAGTTGAAAGCAAAGAACTGTCAACCCAGAATCTTGTATCCAGTGAAATTATCCTTTAGGATGAAGGTAAAATGAAGACATTCTAAGTGCAGGAAAACTAAGGGAATTTGTCACGAGCAGAGGTACTCTAAAGGAATGGCTAAATAAATTTTCTAAATAGAAAGGAAATAATAAAAGAAAGAAACTTGGAATATCAGAAAGGAAGAACATGGTAAACAAAAATATTGGTAAATATAATAAACTTTCCTTCACCTATTGAGTTTTCTAAATTATTTTTGATGGTTGAAGCAAAAATTGTAATACCAGTGTGGTTCTAAATATATGTAAAGGAAATATACAAGACAATAACATTACAAATAGGAAAGAGTAAATTGATGTAAGGGAGATAAGATTTCTACACTTTCTCTGAACAGGTAAAATGATGAAAATAGTAAACTGTGATAATCTATTTATATATAATGTAATATTCAGAAAACCACTAAAGAAGCTATAAAAATAGATACATTCAAGAACATTAAAGATAAATCAAAATGGATTTGTAATACTGCTCCAGCAGGGAAAGGGGTCTACTGCCTCATCACCATAGGTGGGGGTAGAAGTTCAGGTTCCCCACCTGGCCTCCATTGACCCCTGAGGTTGGGGATGACCTTGTTATTAAGCAGAAGTGACAGTTTTGGTTCCACTATCCTCTATTGATACCTGGCTGGCTGGAAGGAGTAGAAGTGCATTGTTACCTCCCTCCACATGGTCTGCATGTGTTGGGGAGATGGCCTTGTTACTACTGGGTAGTGGTGAAAGTCCTAAGTCTCCACTAGGTCTTCTCTTACTTTGCCCTAGAGGGAAGCAGGAGAGATGTCTCATTATTACCAGGAGGGGATGAAAGATCTGCTCTCTATTTGGTCTTGTCTGACACCACTTTGTTGGGTGTCAGTGAGGCAGAGGTGCCTTGTCACATCCTGGCAAGGGTGGAGGCTCTCCACTTGGCTTTTGCTGGTGTGGGTCTAGGTGGTGCCACAGTGTTTTCTATTAATATGATGTTTGGCTAGAGTAGAGTGACTATTGTCTCATGAAAGTGTTCTATCTTGCTAGACTGCCCCTTTCCTGTTCCTTAGGCTAGAGAGAGCAGGACCTTTTTGTCTGTGTACGTTGGCATAGCTCATTTTTTCTGGGCTTTTGCTTTCTTTAGCTCCAAGTCTGGCGGGTATGTACGAGGCAAACCAACCAACCAACCAACCAGAAACTCACCACCATGTGTTACTCCTTTGATCCCAAGGTTCTTAGCTGGTCTACTTTGTTCTTTCTACTTTTCAGAGTCTTCTTATGCTTGTTTCATAGGTAATGTTCAGTGTTTTTAATTATACTTAGCAGGACTAACAGGAAAAATGACATCTACTCCATTTTCCCAGAGGTTGCTAGCTGACTTTTAAAAATCCATTTTTTTTTCCTAATAGGCAAAAGAAAAAGAGTTTAAAATCAAACTAGCCAATCTTTGTATTTGTATCACCGATAGAAGGGCTATGAAGTATTAGATAAAAATATTTCCCTAAGTTATCTGCTTATTTCCCTCCTCCTTACTCTCTCCCCCTCTTAGTAACATCTAGTCTATTGTGGCTACTTATATTATACAAATCATTCTTTTCTACATAAGACATGAGGGCAGGAGGACACTACCTTGGTCTGGCCTCAAGCTTACTCTACAGTAAAACATGAAATCAGATGCCAATAATTACAGACCTCACCATAGCAGAATGATGAGGCAATTTTAAAAAATGAGGGTATGAGCTCTTTCTTCATATAGCCATAACTATATACTAATTATATTAATTACATAATTATGTTATATTACAATGTATTAGTTATATCTATTTTTGCATCTTTTCTCTTTCATTCAACTGTGAGCTTCTTCAGGGAAGGGATGAACCAAATACAGTATATGGAATATTGCAAGGACCTGATAAATGTTATTCTCTTTTTTCCCCACTTCTTTTTTCCACCCCCAGCTAGTTCAGGAATTAGGGCAGAAAGACCAGGAGAGAAACTGCATCTACAACTAATCTAGGATCAAAAGATTAAAGAAGACCTCTGAATGAATAACAAGGTAGGTCTCCATCTGTACCTCAAACTGGGTCTTGCAGGGAGTGCTGGCCACTTTCTACCTGACCCCGCACATCTTTGGAGAATCTGACATATGCCGACAGACAACAAAGGATTGACAGGAAGGGGTGTGGTACCCTGCCTTCCACTACTTTCTTACAGTTCTGACCAATTTTGTCAATATTTATTCATTTGTTCAAAAATAGGAAGGAAGAGAAGGATAGTGTGAAAAGCATACCCATAGACAAGGTTTTCCAGATGGTGGCCTGAGGAATGCCAACAGATGACAACAAGGGTTCCACAGTCACATAAATTTGCAAATTTCCTCCCCTAGGCCAATATGGGTGGGGGGAGGGAGCAGTTATCAGAAGCCATATTGAGTGTCATATAGAGAATGCTTCGAGAAGGGCAGTGATCTGCCCAGCTGTCTCCAAGGCGCCCCTTCAGTTGAACCCAGAGCAGAGAGCAGTGTGGAGAGGAGGGTGGAGGGTAGATGTGGAAAGGCAAAAGGAAGATATCTGGCACATGTGTCAAAGTGAAAAATCTGTAAATCAGCAAAAGATATTTCAACTCTACCATTTCCTGACTAGCTGTGTCTGTTCATGATTCATACAACATTTTCGAAGAGGCACCTACTGTGTCAAGACATTGTGTAAAGCACAGTGAAGACATAAAGACAGGAACATAGAGACCAGTCCTCAGAAAAGCAAAACAGCTATTAGTGAAAAATGAGCAAATAAATAAAACATAGAATGAACTATAAAGCAGTATAGAAAGTATGTGGGCATTCAGTGCAGAGAATTTTTGTAGCTAATTTACGAAGTTAGCTTTGATCCACAACACTAGTATATAAAATTATTGGCTAAGGCAGCCTTTCTGGTATAAAGATAAATGTTAAGAATTTAAAATGTTTACTTTCATGACTATTTCTTTGGCTGTGCAGAAGCTTTTTAGTTTGATTATGTCCCATTTATTTATTTTTGTTGCTGCTGTGATCGCCTTTGGGGTCTTCTTCATAAATTCTTTACCTAGGCCGAAGTCTAGGAGAGTGTTTCCAACATTATCCTCTAGAATTCTAATAGTTTCATACAGAATGGGAGAAAATTTTTGCATTCTACCCATCTGATAAGGGGATGATAACTAGAATATACTTAGAACTCACAAAAATCAGCAAGAAAAAATCAAACAACCCTATCAAAAAGTGGGCAAATGACTTGAACAGAAACTTTTCTAAAGAAGACAGAAGAATGGCCAACAAACATATGAAAAAATACTCAACATCTCTAATCATCAGGGAAATGTAAATCAAAACCACAATGAGATATCACTTAATTCCAGTGAGAATGGCCTTTATCAAAACATCCCCAAACAATAAATGCTGGCGTGGATGTGGAGAGATAGGAACACTCCTACACTGCTGGTGGGACTGCAAACTAGTTCAGCCTCGGTGGAAAGCAATATGGAGATACCTTAAAGCGATACAAGTGGATCTACCATTTGATCCAGCAATCCCATTACTGGGCATCTACCCAAAAGATCCAATGACACTCTACAAAAAAGACACCTGTACTCGAATGTTCATAGCAGCACAATTCATAATTGCAAGGCTGTGGAAACAGCCCAAGTGCCCATCAATCCAAGAGTGGATTAATAAAATGTGGTATATGTATACCATGGAGTACTATTCAGCTCCAAGAAACAATGGTGATATAGCACATCTTGTATTTTCCTGGTTAGAGCTGGAACCCATACTACTAAGTGAAGTATTCCAAGAATGGAAAAACAAGCACCACATATACCCACCAGCAAACTGGTATTAACTGAGCAGCACCTAAGTGGACACATAGGAACTACAGTAATAGGGTATTGGGCAGAGGGGAGGGAGGAGGGGGACAGTTGTATACATACATAATGAGTGAGATGTGCACCATCTGGGGGATGGTCACGCTGGAAACTCGGACTTGTGAGGGGGGAAAGGGCATTATTTGAAACCTTAAAATTTGTACCCCCATAATATGCTGAAATAAAAAACAAGTTTAAAAAATAGTTATAACATTAATAATAATTCCTACCTATGTCAAAGAAAACTTAGGGAAAAATGAGAAATCATAATGTAAAAATATTTATAAACGAAAAACTTAATACAGATTATAAATTGTATTGCTATAACCAAATGGGCTAATTTATACATTTTTTGCTATTCTGTATCTGACACTCTTAATGTAATGAAATATAACCTGAAAAAAAAAGAATTTAAAATGTATTGAAATTTAATTAGACCTCTTAATGAATGAATTTAATTTCATTATTATTAACCAATACTAACTTATAATCAAAATTTTAGCTGCTCCAAAAAATGCACTTTCAGAATTGAAGCATATGCCAAAGATTAATTCATAAGTACTAATTTTTGTGAAACATCAGTATTTTGTATTTAGTGTCTGACACTTAATTTTAAACACTCTTTCAAGTATTTGTTCTCCTAGAGGAAATCCTAAATATTGTTTTTTCATTTCAACCTCATCATTTCCATTTCAGCATATTTCTCTCCAGGCTTTGTCTATATTCACATGTTCTTGATCTGGGCTCCATGACCCCAAAGAACTTCATACCGTTTTTCAGTCTAAAAAGATAAAATATTGTGGCCATGGGGTTTTTCAAATAATTCAGGTAGTCTCAGCCATATCTTGGGAACTGACACTTTCCCAAAATAACATGGAAAATTCATGAACAAATCCTGCCTGAGTCACCTATTTAAACTCTGAAGAGCGGGAGTAATGGGGTCATTGCCCATCCTGACAGAGACATTTTGCACAAGAGAGAAGGGACAATGAACTCTTTTGGAAATGAAAAAAAGGTCATGCTCAAATCTTGATAGGCTAAGGAAGCCTCAACTGAAAACTAGTTTGAATATAGAACTAAAATATTAGAATTATGACCTTAATATTGTTTAGTTTTCTCTTTCTGTTCTTGACTAAGAAGAAACAAACATATATTCTTTCTCTTACCACATACCCAACTACCAATAGAATAGTGATTCCCTGCATAGGATATCAGGATGTTGGGCCTGCCCTGATGCTTGTGGTTGAAATTCCACAAAAGCTCTCTTGCGGGTGTGGAGTTGCAAAGCACGTTTCCAGTTTGTTCTTTGTTTCCCTTTACTTATAGAATTTGAGAAAGGGCTGTATTTTTGCATTTATAGTAGAACTGTAGAAAGAAAAATGTGATTTACTTTATAAAATTTTACTACACAGGCACATTTGAAAGAATGTGACCACTCTAAAGTGAGGCATGTCTCAATACTCTATTTCAAATGAATCACAATAAAAACAAAAATAACAAAATCCATTCTGGTACACCAGGCCCTTCAAGCTCAGGTCCTGCCTGCCTCTGTCTCATTTCTGAAGAAACTCTGACCACCCTGAATCACTTCTGGTTACAGCCTTCTAAGTTGTTCTACACTGTTCCCCATATCCACACCTCTCTACCGTCCATCTGACAGGCATGGACTGAGTTCTCCAGAAGCTTTTTGTTTTGTTTTGTTTAATAGACTTTATGTTTTAGAGCATTTTTAGATTCACAGCAAAACTGAATGAAAGGTATGGAGATTTCCTATATACCTCCCACCCCTACACATACCATTATCAACATCCCCACGTGGTTTTAATACATTTGTTACAACTGATGAATATACACTGACGTATCATCACCCAAAGTCCTTAGTTTACATTAGGGTTCGCTCTTCGTATTGTACATTCATTGGGTGTGGACAAATGTATAATGACATGAGTCCACCATTACAGCATCTTATGAGCAGTTTCACTGCCTTGAAAATTTGTGCTCCACCTTCTCATACCTCCCTGCCCCCAACCCCTAGCAGCCATTGATTTTCTTACTGTCTCCATAGTTTTGCTTTTTCCAGAATGTCACATACTTGGAATCATACAGTTTGAAGCCTTTTCAAATTGGCTTCCTTCACTTAGGAATGTGCATTTAATTTTCCTCTGTGTCTTTTCATGGCTCATTTCTTTGTAGCACTGAGTAATATTCCATTGTGTGGATGTACCACAGTTTTTTCTTTTTTATCCATTCATCTTCTGAAGGACATATTGGTTGCTTGGGAAGCTTTTTCAACCTTGAAGCCACTCCTGGGAGAAGAGATGGCTCAATTCTTGGCTCTGCACTACTGCACCCCACTGTTTTGCTTCATGGCATCAATACACGTTACTAAACTTATTTCTTGTCTCCTAAGCTCTTTGTCTTATCATTGTGCTCCCAATATCTAGTCCAGTGGGCACTTGAAATAATTGCTAAATGAATAAACAAAACAAAACTTCCTTTTCATGCAAGAGAATTTGTAGCTTTGAAGAGCAAGAAAAATATGAAATGAAGGCAACCAACTTTTTTTCACTTATGTCCTATATATTGAGCATTGTCCTAAAGACTTTATTATAACATTTAGTGCTCAAGAAATCCAATGAGGTAGGTATTGGAATCCCTCATTTGCCAATGAGGAAACAGAAGCTTAAAGAAAATAAGTCACTTGCCCAACCAAACATGTTGACAAACTGGCAGCTAGAACAGAAAGCAGATTTCTCTGACTGGAGAGGGTAGGTGCTTTGTTAAAAACATCAAACAGCAATCAATGACAGAGAAAACATTTAAATTTAGCCACCAAGTTGAGAAAACGAAAACGTTCCGTTTTCAAATCAAAGGTCACTTTTCCTTATGACCAAAACTGGCTCTTTTGAAAGAGCCCAGGTGAAAACATTTCATCATGTTTCTTTGCCTCTTGCTCATGTCGGTAAGCATTCCTGCTTTTCTCTTTGCTATTCTGATTTCTCTCCACTCCAAGGGCAGAGGTCTTTAACCTTGGTGTTATAAGTTCCAAAGAGGATAAAGGACTACAGTTGCAGAAAGTGCTCTCTGAAAATCTTTTGTTTTGTTTAGTCTTTATTTTTTTCTTAAGAGCAGCAAATCTTTTTTTTTTTTTTTTCATTGAACACATATTTTTATCGAAGACTTTCAATGTGCCAGGTATTGAGAGAGGGATTGGTGTACAGTGATGAACCAGATACACAACATGACATTGTAGACTAGAGGGAATCTTTTGAAGGTCAAAAGAGTTATGGTCGGTGGAAGTCCTTGATAGGCTCTGGAACTAGAAGGGTTATTACTTGTCTGGTTATGAATTGGCTCCCAGCAAATGCTTTCATGATCTCTTGTCGGTGTCTGGATTGCCTGGGCGCAGCGGAGTGGCTCTTACCTCCCAAGGCTGCAGTCAGATGCTGACTGACTGGGGCCACTTACGCAGCTGGCGCTTGATGCCAGCAGTGGTCTGGGGGTTCAGCTGGGCCGTGTCACCTAGTTACTCATGCGACTTGGACTTCTTCTCACCGTGTGGTGGCTGGGTTCTGACAGGGAGGGATCATCACAGTTCAGGATCTGGTCCTTGGCTTAAAATACCCCCAAAGTCCATTTTGTCAGGCAGGGCTTCCACGGGAAGGCACTGCTTACCCCACTGGGGTGTCTCTCACCATTCTCTGCCTTCTTGAGCATGCTCCAGCCACAAGTCCTTCCCCTTGTCCTTCCAATGCTCCGCTGAAGAGGCTGTTTCCTCTACCTGAAATACTCTCCTTCCTTTCCTACGGACTATCTCCCCAACTACCACCTCTCCCTAATTTTTTTTTTTGAGTGTTTCATTCTGTCTCCCAGCCTACAGTGCAGTGCCATCTTATTCACTTTGCACAGTTTAGTCCAAATTATTATTCCTTTGAAAGCATGACCCCTCCCCCTTTTTTTAAGACAGGGTCTCATTCTGTTGCTTGGGCTAGAGTGCAGTGGCTTCATCATAGCTCACTGCAACATCCAACTCCTGGGCTCAAGTGATCCTCCTTCCTCAGCCTCCCAAGTAGCTGGAACTTCAGGCACACACCATCTGGCCTGGATAATTTAAAAAAAATTGTTTTTGGAGACAGGGGTCTTGCTATGTTACCCAGGCTGGTCTTGAACTCCTGGTCTCAAGCGATCCTCCTGCCTTGGTCTACCAACGTGCTGAGATTACAGGTGTGAGCCATGGTGCCAGTCCTAAAAGCAGCAAATCTTTAAAGTTTATCTGTTCTCCCATTTCTTTTTCTTGACTTTATTTTGAAATAATTATAGACTCACAAGAAGTTGCAAAAATCTTAGAGTCCTGTGTACTCATCACCTGGCTTCTCCCAATGATGGTATATGGTGGCTATAGTTAAAATTAAACCCAGGACATTGACATTGGTACAATACTGTCACTAGACTACAACAATTCCCACCACCCCAA
This sequence comes from Mirza zaza, assembly GCA_008750895.1. Taxonomy (NCBI): domain Eukaryota; kingdom Metazoa; phylum Chordata; class Mammalia; order Primates; family Cheirogaleidae; genus Mirza; species Mirza zaza. Next base: position 119,989 of record VSMD01072819.1, read on the forward strand.
AAAAGAAAAACATGTAAAATATTTTCTTTTACAAAATTATGGACACAATTTGTGTAAGGTTTTTCCCTTTTATTCTGTATAGTGGGTAAGGCTGGGTCCCAGGTCTCGTGATAACAATGGGCTTCCCTCCCTATCATTCTTGTAAAATTATATGGGTTTAGAAAATAATCTTCTTAATATATTTTACATTAACAGAGGACTTTTTAGAAATTCTTTTGTGATAAACCCAAAATGACCCAGGGAAAAGTACACATTAGAACAGAAATTTGGCAAAAGAACAGACACTTATCGAGCCTTTGCTATATGCCAAGGACTTTGCCAAACACAGGAACACAGTGATGCAAAGACACAGTCCTTTCCTCAAAGGGTTCACAAACTGGTAGCATGCGTGAGATGCAAGAAAAATGAATTTGAAAAAAAAAGACTTCTTACTGAAACCTGGGACAAATGGCTGCTTTGTGTGTCAGCAAAGAGACTGAAGTACATTTTGGCCTAAAATCAGTAGCTGATTCTAGTGAACCAAAAAGAAGTGCCATTATTGCTAAAAGTCAGGCATAAGTGGATAATCTCGTGGGCGTACTAGGCAAATAAAGGAGACTGGCTAGAAAAGGATCAAACTCAAGCAAGTGGCCCAGGCTGGGACCCATCTGTGTTTCTTCTGCATCCTGAAGACCACACCTCAAATGCCTTCTGGCTTTGATGTCATCTCCAAGCCATATGAATAAATCCTCCTCCTTCTAAAAGAGTTCCTTATGTGCCCTTTTGCCAGCCAACTTTTATCATCCCTCCACCTCTTGCATCTAGCATATGAATGTTTCTCATCACCACCAGTCCCCTGTTCTCCCTAGCCCAACACAGCGCCTCAGCTGGGACTTCAGGCCAGCCACCTCACTGGCTAATTAAAAAAAAAATTTTTTTTAGAGATGGGGTCTTGCTATGTTGCCCAGGCTGGTCTCAAATTCCTGGGCTCAAGCAATCCTCCTGCCTCAGCCTCCCAAAGTGCTGGGCTACTGTCTTATAGCTCCACTACTGTATTCGTGTTTTAATTGTGTCCCCAAAGAAAATGTTTCTTAAACTTAAGGACTACTCCTTCTCTTAAGCTATAGTTTGGATGTTTGTCTTCCAAACCTGGTATTGTCATCCTGCCCCCTGGGGAGACTGCTTTCCTGCCAGTTTGAGGCTACCGAGCTTCATGTTTTAAGACACACTTCCTTGCAATGAATAACATAACTGATGATAACTGGAAGAGTAGACTAGCTAGGTTGAGAGGCACTTCAAAATATAGGATGTAAAGGGACTTAAGAGAGGGTGAGATTCCGCTATCTAACTTCCTAGGAGGAATTCAGAGGATACCCACAGGATAACAGCTCAGGGAGACCTGGGGAAGGTTTCAACAATCAACCCCATAAACAAAGCTTGGGGCCCATGAAATGTACAATGACGAGAGATTACATGACATTTTTTTTTAATTCATCAAGTTACTAGGCAATAAAAGGTTTGGTTTTTTTTAAATCTACATTCTTTGATTATTGAAATTGTACATTTTTCTCATGCATCTCTTCTTTGGGGATTATCTGATCATTTCCTTTGCCTGTTTTTTTCTTGGAGGTGGTGGCTTTTTTTAAAAAAAATGTTCTTTATATATTAAAGATAGCAATTGTTTATAATAAATACGGCACCCCAGCTTGTGACTTTCAATCTTGTTTAAAATGCTTTTTGGCTGATTTTTAAAATTTCTACTCAAAGTACCAGTCTTCATGATGTTTTATTCTTTTCTTTTTTCATCATGTTTGTATTATGATGTATTAAACTTATGGTGCATTTTTAATCTGCAAATCAGAAGGATCAACTTTGAAAGAGACCAATTATAGGAAAATAAATTCATTATCATGACAGAAAAAGAGTAATTGTATTCTTAAAAGTACAAAAATATTAAAACCCTGAAGAGCCCTTAAGAAGAACAATGCAAAATATTTCATGTACATCTGAGTAACATATACTTCACAACTGCATCTCACCCCACCTCCCAAAGTCTTGTATTGATCTGTTATTGATTTGAAAGCCATCATCATGTGGAAATGCAAGAATCAGTCAAGTACAAGAATGAAGCCAGATGGTTCTATAAAACCCAAAGTGAAAAGACATATAGAACAGAATTTAAACTGTTTAACCATTCCCACAATAATGAATGGATGTTTTTAAAGAAATCTTATTTTTTAAAGAAGAAATTATCTACAATATTCCAATTGGAAGAAGATATTTTCACAGGCATTTTGGACAAGATGACTCCAGTCACGTGGAAGTTTAGTTTTATTATAGGCACTTCATGCAAGTATTTCAATACTTTTTGCTATTTCTATGATCTTTTAGCAAGGCAGTTACAGTCCAAATGAAAAAATATAAACAAAATTACACACTTTAAAAAGTCTACTTAAAATTCTTTAATAAGTTTTATAATACAATTAAAGCCATTATTTCCTCCCCTTTGATGATGTTTCCCTTTCCGCTCCCTTAATTATGAAGTCTCTGAAGACACTGATCTTGATGGGATGATCTTCAATTGCAGCAGGAAACGTTAAACAGATAACTCTTCATCGTCCAGTAAGTGCTTGCTTTTTAACTTTGGTTAAATGCCATATTTAAAAACAAATATTAAAAAATATTTAACATCTCATATGGTTCACAGTTCACTGGCGCTTTGCTCCAGCCTGGACACTGACCATTGAGAAGTAGATACCTTTCTGCGCCAGCAGCTGTTGATGCGTGCCGTGCTCCTTCACTTTGCCGTTCTGAAGCACCACTATCAAGTCTGCGCTCTGGACGGTGGACAGGCGGTGAGCGATCACGATGCACGTGCGGCCTTCTCTGGCTTTGTCCAGGGCTTCTTGGACAACCTGTTCCATAGTCACATAAATTAATTCTGTTAATAACAGTCCTTTCCCTTTAATGCTTCCTCCATGAGAGGTCCCAGGATTAATTTCTCTAGCAATAGGTCCTTCTTTAAGAATGGTGAACTATAACACAGATTTTAGAGAGCAAAGGATTTGTCAGATCGGAAGATAACTGAACCCTAATTTGGATTAGCTCTGAGGCAGGATTTACCTGTTCTTAAAGTTTAGGGCAGGAAATACTGTCCATCAAATCATTTAAAAACATTTGCTAATGTGTCTAGTCACACAGCATCCTTAAAAGCAGACCTCAAATCCAGCTCCACAACAAATTCAGGAAGGCTGAGCAAAGGCCAAACACCGACTCCTTGAATTTTTAAGTTATTTTCAAGATAGGGAACATCTCATAATGAGTTTGTCTTTCAGGTATCAGAATTCTTAACCTTTTCTCAAATTGAAGATGACTGCTAATGTTTTTCTTAAGGTACAGCCAGACTTGGACACTGTCTCACCCTCTCCCTTTTTCATGTGGCTGCTGAGGAGATGCTGCCAGTACAAGTGGGAGATACACCTCCAAAATGCAGCTTATTGGGTCAACACAAAGTGATCCAGGGCTGGTTTTCGGAGTATATGTGCTATAAGACCCATCTGCCTTGTGTCATTTTAGCTCTCGTGAATAACAGCTACAGAAAATGTTTAAGTTACACTGAACGGTGATGTAAGCAGCAAGCAATAATCTGGCTCAATTTTATTCTCTACTGTAGAAGATAAAAGCACGTATTTAAACCTTTGCAGGATGACTGATTCAAGTATGAATGAGTCCAGTTTAAATTCTTACCTTTTCACTTTCTGTATCCAGAGCTGATGTAGCTTCATCCAAAAGCAAAATATGAGGCTGTCTAACAAGGGCACGAGCTATGGCAATGCGTTGTTTTTGCCCACCAGAGAGCTGAGTTCCTTTGTCTCCTACTCTGGTGTTATATTTCTGCAAACAGGATTTTGTTATTATGAAAGTAGAACTGATAGTAAAATTCTAACAAATAGTTTGCTTACAGAAAATAGGATAACCACTCCCATATACACCAAAAATTTAGGATTAGAAGCTAAGGATGGGTTCATAGATAGTTAAATACAGAATAAAACTTGCTGTATATGGCAAGTTTAATCTTTCTTTTTGAAAATAGACATTTGGGCCTTAAGATGATATGTTTTAGTATAAACAAGCCAGCATTTTATTTTTAGGAAGAATACTGTTGCTATGTTAGTATCTTCCATCTTCTGATTTCATTACATTTGGGACAAAGATTGGCAGGAGAAAGGATATTTGATTTGAACAGGCTATTCATAATAAAATAATTGAGGTTCATCTTATTTATAACCAGCAGGTGATGCTCTCTGCATGATTTTAAAGTGAGGAAAGAGAAAATTCTTGGGATGTTAGACTTTTGGTGTCTGTTTTTATGAAACTATCTTTAACACTTAGTTTTCATGGACGCTAAGGAATTCTATTTTGGTATCTAATTTCGAAAACCAAAATCTCCTTTTAAAAAGCTTTTGCTTTTAGAGTTCTTCCAAAATTCTTGCTATATTTTTCATCACAGTAGGTAACTGTCAGCAACTATTCACTATGACATTAGGGACAAGAATTAAAGGGTATGGAGAACAGGACAGAAACGGGATGTGACAGCCTGTGTAACCTAGAAAACACCACCGCCTCATTATTTTCAGGTCCTTGTCAGGCTGAAATTTTAGTTGAACTGTGGGCTTTGATTCTGATACCCAGAGTTTGGTTATAAAATTCGTGTTCTATGCAATGTTGCCTATTTTTATTTGCTTCATTTGGTCACGTTAGTTCTAGGGCACTCAGACTGAGGACTCTCAGTACTGATGAAGTGAGAAGACTCCAGGTGAGGTTTTGGCAGGTGCCTGGGACTGGCTCTACCCCAGAGCTGTGGCTGCCTCAGAAGGCAGGAGCACCATGCAGGGGTTGCCAGGTTGCACTGATAAAGTACTGATCCTGTTGAGGCAGATAAAGGCAGCATTGTGTATAACCCTGTGGGACGGAGATAACTAAACCAGCCATCTGCTGGGTAAAGCAAATCCTGTTACTAATTACTCGGGAAAAGAAGTGGATCCTCAGACAGGTAATAGGACTTAGAAGGTTTTGCCCTCTATCTCCTGGTCTAGACCCTGAGGGAGAGAATCATGTCTACAGGTGTGCTCTGTGTAACAGATAGTGACCAGGAGTCCAGAAAGGTGGGGTCCTTGTGGCAAACACCAGAGGGGCAAGATATAGTTAAGAAGCTAGATAATAGTTATTCTCTGGGCCAGGCATGGTGGCTCATGTCTATAATCCTAGCACTCTGGGAGGCCAATGCAGGAGGATCACTCAAGGTTAGGAGTTCGAGACCAGCCTGAGCAAGCATGAGTCCCTGCCTCTGCTAAAAATAGAAAGATATTAATTGGCCAACTAAAATTATATAGAAAAAATTAGCCGGGCATGGTGGTGCATGCCTGTAGTCCCAGCTACTCGGGAGGCTGAGGCAGAAAGATTGCTTGAGCCCAGGAGTTTGAGGTTGCTGTGAGCTAGGCTGATGCCACGGCACTCTAGCCAGGGCAAAAAAAAAAAAAAAAATAGTTACTCCTGTGTTTGTGTTTTGTTAACCCCTAGCCCAGTGCCTCTCTAGATTTAGCCTGGATCAGTGTCATCTGGGCTATTAAAACGTAGATTGCTGGACTCTACCTCCAAAGTCTCCTATTCAGCAGGTCTGCGGGGGGGCCTAAAAAATCTGCCTCTCTACCAAGTTCCCAGGTGACGCTGATCTGTGCCTATACTCGAGAACCACTGACCTCTCATTACTAAGGAGGACTGGAGCTTTGTCTTTAAATGAACCTTGAGAAGGGTCAATTATCCACAGGTGGCCTAGACTTTTTAATGAAGAGGTGAGGACAAGGCCTCCTCCCTGGGGCCTAATGAAGTTGGTGTGGGTAGTTATCTGAAGAACAGCCTAAGGAAAAGGGAGACTTTGGGACAGAGTTAGAGCCACCTGGCATTGTCACCCTGCCCCCTGAGATTTCCCTTCCCCTCCAGTTTGAGGCTACTGAGCTTTATCTTTTAGGGGGCGCTTCCTTGCAATGAAGAACATAACTGGTGATAACTGGAGGGGTAGATTAGCTAGGTTGAGAGGCATCCAAAATATAGAACCTAAAAGACTTAAGAGTAAGATTCCACTATCTAACTTCCTAGAAGGAATTCAGAAAACATCCACAGGATAACAGCCCAGGGAGCCCTGGGGAAGATTTCAACAATCAACCCCATAAACAAAGCTTGGGGCCGGTGAAATGTACCATGATGAGAGATTACATGATACCATGGTTACCCCAGCGGCTCAAGCCTCTTTCTGGTATGTGTCCAGCTCTCTGGCCTGGCCTGACTCCCCAGAGTGAGGTTTGAGGCTTCAGAGCGGGGAGCTGCAGAAAGGCAGAAGGAGGAGAAATGAGAGAGCACATGGGAAGGGGTGGTCACACCTGCTTCCTCAGCAGGCCCAGGAGAGCATGTCCACAGGTGGAGACACAGACACTGCCCATGGGCCCTGCCTTTGGACTTGGAGGGAAAGGCCTCTCAGACATAATGCTTATTCCCAGGGCTGAAGGAGGTGGAGCATCCAGCCTAAAAGCTTTGGATCTAGAGAATTGTTCCAGTTCTCCTATCTGTGGAAAGTTCCTCTCTCTTAAATCTGAATTGGTCTAACACTTTCATTCCTTCCTCACCAGAAGAGTCAGGTGACAGGGTAAGCATAACATCTAATTGGGAAAGGAAGTGTGGCGGATGCTTGCATACGGGTGGGAGAGTGTTGTGTTTGCTAATTTCTCTTCATCTCCAGGAAGAAATCAAACTACAGGCCAGGGAGGCTGCCACATGCTCCTGGGCCCTTAACTTGGAGAGAGACTTACGTCAGGCAGCGACTCAATGAAGTGGTGTATGTTGGCCTCCTTGGCTGCCCTCACGATCTCTTCCTGTGACACCTCCCGGCTGTTGTCTCCATAGGCGATGTTCTCGCCAATGCTGCAGTCAAACAGGATGGGCTCCTGGGATACGATGCCCAGGTGTGCTCGGAGCCACTGGACATTCAGTTGCTTTATTTCTTTGTCATCAATTAGCTGAAAACAAAGAGTTCACAGATCAACTTCAGGGCTAGCATATTTTGAAGTTAGCAAAGTTGACACTCTTATCTCATACATCAAAACTGTCAAATTGTTAGATTAAGGTAAAGTTTGTTTTCTTTAAATTTGGATTGTCAAGGTGAATCGAACAAGGCCATAATCGTATGCTTTGAGGAAGGGTCATGTTTTAACCCTGGTTTCTGATGTGTGCATGCAGTAAAATAATACCCCCTCCTTCCCAAGGCAACCACGTTCTAATCCCTGGAACCTATGAATATGTTACATGGCAAGGAAGAACTGAAGTAGCAGATAGAATTAAGGTTGCTAATCAGCTGACCTGAAAATAAGAAGATTATCTTGGATTATCTTGGTGGGCCTAATGTAATCTTAAGAGTTCTTAACTGTGGAAGAGAGGCCAGAGAGTATCAGAGTGGTACAATATGAGAAAGACATGACTTGTCACCGCTGGTTTTGAAGATGGAGGAAGGGGTTGCAAGCTAGAAAATGCAAGAAAACAGATTGTCCCTTGGAGCCTCCAGAAAGAACACAGCCCTGCTGACCCCTTGATTTTAGCCTGGTGAGACCTCTCTTGGACTTCAGACCTCCAGAAGTAGAAGATAATAAACGCGTTTTAAGCCACTTAATTTGTGGTAATCGGTTATAGCTGCCCTAGGAAACTAACTAATACGATGTCTAATATTTCTGGGATGTATCCTGACATCCTTACTCTACATCTCGGTTTTTCAGAGAGAAAGAGGCCAAGATTAGAGTGGAAATAAACAACAACTATGACCACATGATAGGTTTGTAGTTCAGGTTTCTGATCTGACCTGAGTTTGAGAAATCAGATACAATGGCTAAATGGAATAGAAGTAAGAGTGGGAGGGCAGCTGCTATATCTCTCAGTAATTGTTGATCTTGATAAAGTTAATTAATTTCTCTTGGTTTCCTTATGAGTAAAATAGGAATGACAATAATTCCTAAACTCACAGAATTAAGGATTAAATATTATGTATGGCCCCCATTTAGCACAGTGCTGGGCACAGAGTAAGTGTTCAAGGGCTGTAGCAGTGTGTAACTCTGTGTATGTGATGTATGGGAACTACAGGAGATGGACAGGTGGACAGAAGTATGAAAGGATGGACAGACATCTTCAATGCTGAGCCAAAGGAGTAAGAACAGAGAGCTGCCCTTTCTCTGTGATCTGCTTCCCTAGATTATGTTGCAAAAGCCTTAGGAGGGCCCCCTTCCAGCCTTGCTGATAAAAAGCCTTACTCTGATGCAGCTACGTCTGCCAAATAGATCTGTTTTGCAAAAGAATTTTCTGGTATTCAAGTGAGAGAGCTGTTCATCCCCTCTGAGGAAGACACCAGTCACTCAGATTTGAGATTTTCTGATAGTGGGGGGACGAGAAGGTACTGAGCCATATATGCTCTCTGTATCCAATGTGCCTCAGTGGCTCTGGGAGACGGCTGGCCAGGGGTGGGGTACAGTCTCTGCTGCGGGAATGTGGCTTCTGCTTGTGGAGCTGGCAGGTGCCGGGATGAAAAGCACTGCTATGACCTCATTAGTACCAAGCCCAGTTGCCATGGAGACTGTTCAGCGCATCTATGCTCCAGGCTTCCTTACAGAGTTAATAAATGAAAGTGGGAAGCAGAAGATGGAGACAGGCAGTGAAAACCACACGAGGATGTGGCTAAATGGCACATCTTGTCAGATGCAACACTGTACTTGAGAAATGGAAATCTGAGGAAAGGAAAAGTTTCTTTTGTTTTGTTTTTTAATTTCCATGTTTATAACCCTGGGAGGAAAACAGACACTGCCTAACTAATATAATAATAGACGCATATGAATGATCACAGCTTAATGAGTTTCCTTATTACACTGGATATGGTAACACTCTTGGGCCTCCTCATCCCCACACAATACACTAGAACTGGAAACTGTTTAAAACCTGTGTTAGCAGAAGAATCCTTTCTTTAAGGAAAACATGTGTAGAAGCCCAGAATGCAAGAAAGATCAAAGCAGAGCTTGTTTGGCTGAGGCATGGTGGTGGTCTCAGGGGCAACCAAGAAACTCTGGGGAATTTAAAAACTGTTCAAAAAATCCTGGCCTAAATAAAAACACAACTAGGAGAGTAAACATATTGGTAAGAAATATTGTAAAGCCAAATTAAAATGACTAGCTCTCTCTATTGTAGACTGTAAAATTGATCACTTGCTTTTGTTAGCACATATAATCAACTATTAAATATGTATTTTTCAATGTGTATTTACTCTGAAATAATAGATTAAAAAGATTAAGCACTGACAATATTGCAGGTTCTGTGATAAGCATGTCTATACATAATCTCATTTAGTCTTATTTAAACTCTTATGAGGTTGCTGTGATTTTAATCTTCATTTTACAGATAAGGAAATGAGCGAAATTAAGTAATTTATACCGAGTCGCACAGGAATTAATTGGGGGAAACCAGGATTAGAGCTAAACGCTGTAGGTTGGGTTTTGGTAACACAAGTATCTCACAATTGAAAGATATTTTCTATTTTCCCTTAAAAGGGGAGTATCCCCATCTTGGCCCAGGCACCAGACCATGACAAGAGGCTTCTAGCTGTACCCTAAAGGGGATAGGGGATTCTCTCTGTGGTATATGGGATGGACCAAAGAAGAGGGGAAAGGAAAAGTAAAGGGAAGTCTCAAACCAGAGGCGATTTAACGGTGAAGCTGATGAAGGGTAAGTTTCCGTGCCCTCTACTGCATGTAAATTCTGAAAGCTAAGCAGCGTTCCAGGTGGGAGGGAGGCAAAGCTATAGTCAGGAAGCTCTTCCATGTGAGCATGGATGATAAACTGCCTAAGAAAAGAAAGGAATCAGAGTCTTTAAGGTTCCCATATTTTGTTGTGACTTTTTTTCATTTGAAGTAAATATTCACATTTGTACCTAATTTTGCATTCAAAACGTTGTCTTCTTTTAAGTAGAATCCCTAAAATTGTATATATAACCTTCAGTTCCCACAAAACTGGAATTCTCCCCTTTTCACAATTCTGTAACTTAATTTTTCAAGACTCTCCACAATTTAATCTAAACCTTCCTTCAAATTTACTAGTTCAGTAGTTCCCAAATGATGGTCAGCGTTAGAATCACCTGGGAAAATTGTAAAACTAAAAGGTGAGGCCCCTCAGCCTACTGAAATAATCCAGGGTGGCCACGTTCTTCACTCGCTTTCTAAGCCATTCTAAGATACACCAAAGTTTGAGAACTGCCGCACAGGTTCAGCGTTTCTCACACAGTGTGATTCAAAGCCCACTGACCAGTCGTGAGAATTTCCTGACTTCAGGGTGGTCCTAAGGGTTAAGTCCTTTCTTCAGTCCTTTTGCTCAAATCCACAGACTCATTTTTACACGGCAATAAGAACTAATTACTAGTAACCTACTAACTGAGTTATTCAAGGTTACTAATTGATATTCATAAGCAAAACTTGATACATTTACTAGAGTTTACTGTGGACACCTCTGCTAAGAAGTCTGGCAGCTGTGCACCACTAGGCAGTATTTATTTCAAGTTCTAGGGTAAATGCACAGGAGCACATACTGGATATTGCTGCAATAAATGAGGACACTTTGTTTTTGGAGCATTATCAGTGTTGTTTTGAGACAGTTACTGTCCTATGCATTTAGAATTCACTTTTGTATCCTTCTGTGTCTGCCCTTTCATATATCAAGGGACTTGAAGGCTAAAAACAATTTCCCAGGCTTCGTTGGTTCTGGAAGTAACTTAGGGTCTACCAGGGAGACACACAGTTTAAAACCTGGGAGGCAGACACCAATTCTCCTTTAGCAGCCATCGTAAGCTAGCACACGTGTTTGGCAGACAGGACTTTTTGCAACAGCCAGACTTTGGTCTTTAGGTTTGGAACAGCTGGGACACTGACATAATTTTCTGCAGCTGCCTGGTTATAGGATCAATCTGGGAGCAAAAGCAGCCTCCTTTATTTTGACTCTTCCAGCCCTTCCAAAGACCTTGTAAACATTGCATTCCCTTTATTAAATACTTATCTACCTGATATACCTAGAGCAGTTTATGTTTCCTACCCTGAGCTATAACTGGTACTGTCCATGCTTTTAATTATGCTCTGCTTATATTTATGTCCTTGTAGAATAATCATTAATTACTTTCTTCTGGTGTAATTATTGTACTGTTTACCATTGTTGTCGTTTTCAACTCCAGCATTTTCTCATCACCAAGTGATTTTTTTCCCTATTACAAAGTGACTATGAGTGCATTGGGGGCTGTGAGATTATTTTATCTTTCCTACATGGGTTGTTATCAGAAAAGCTTAAGAACTACTACTCTAACTAAATTCCCTATTTCAGCCAAACTGGACTATTTGCTGCATTGGGAACAAATCACTTATCGTTCACAT
>VSMD01072820.1:0-136242 GCA_008750895.1 Mirza zaza
TTGGAATTTAAAATGGTTCAGTCAACTAAGGAAAATGGATAGTTCCTCAAAAAGTTTAAGCATAGATACCATATAACCAAGCAATTCCACTCCTAGGTATATACCCAAAAGAATCAAAAATGTGTTCACGCAAATATGATCCAACAATTCCATTTCTGGGTGTATACCCAAAAGAATTGAAAACAGAGACTCAAACGATTGTTTTTACATCCCGGTTCACAGCAGCATTATTCACAGTAGCCAAAAGGTAGAAACAACCCGTATGGTATCAGCCAGATGAATAGATAAACAAAATGTGGTATATAAACAGAATGGACTATTATTTAGCCTTAAAAAGGAAGGAAATTCTGATATATACTGCAACATGGGTGAACCTTGATGTTATGCCAAGTGAAATAAGCCAGCCACAACAAACATTGTGTGATTCCCTTTATTAATATAAGTGATACCTACAGTGGTCAAATTCATAGAGAAAGTAGAATAGTGGTTACCACAAGCTAGGGAGAATGGGGAACTACTGTGTAATGGGTACAGACGTTTTGATTTGGGATGATGAAAAAGTTCTAGAGATGGAAAGTGGTGATGTTTGCATAACAATGTGAATGTACACTTAATAATGGGTAAAATGGTAAATTTTATATTATATGTATTTTACCAAATGGAAAAAATTCAAAACTTGTATCTGAATGTTCAGACCAACAATATTCATAAGAGCCAAAAAGTAGAAATAACCCAAAAGTCAATCAACTGATGAATGGAAAACAAAATATGGTATAATCATAAAATGATATATTATTCAGCCATAAAAAAGAATGAAGTACTGATATGTGTTAGGACATGGATAAACCTTGAAAACCTTATAAAAGAAGCCACATATTATATGATACCATTTATATGAAATGTCCAGAATAGGCAAATCCATAAAAATAGAAAGTAGGTTGGTGGTTCCTGGGGCTCCAAAGGTGTGATCAAGCAGTTAAATGTTTACTAATGGATATCGGGTTTCTTTTTGGAGTGATCAAAATGTTCCCAAATTGGATAATATGGTGATTGTTCTATGACTCTGTGAGTATACTAAAAACCACAGAGTTGATGGAGTGAATTTGACGGTAATAAATTATATCTCAAAAAAGAAGTGTTGCTGGAGTGTAAGAATTGGAAAGGGAGATAAAGTGTAGGCAGGTCAAGTGTAGAGGTTAATGCGGTGATACCTGTGGGAAATTGTAAAGGAACTAAGAATGTGCTGCTCTGAACTTCCCTGTCCTCTCCACGTGGAATCAGGACACCTCACCAACTAGGAAGCTCCTCTAAACCAAAGTTTTTGTTGGCGCGATTGATTAAATCATTGGCTATAAATTGAAGTGGACCTGCAGTCCTCCTCCCCTCCCTGGAGGTCAGGCTGACTCAATGTTCCATCCCTCTAATCACATGGTTGGGCTTTCTGGTGACAACTCCTGTCCTGAAGCTGTCTGGGAGCCCACCTTGAGTGGCCTCATTAACACAGCAAAGATGCTTCTACCACTGGAAATTCGAAAAGCTTTTGATGCTCTGTGCCAGGAATAGAGAACGAAAACCAGATAACGTTCTTTATTATGCCACAGCTTCTTAAAAAGTTTATTGAAACATTATCAACAGTACGAATTAGAAAAATCATGCCTTTATAATTAATAAGTTGCCTGTATTTCAGTTTAGCAGCTTACCTACATCTGAGCTTTCTTTTTTTTACATTTATTTATTAGTTCCTGGGTTTTCTGAAATTCTAGCAATCAGCTCTCTATCCTGATCTTCTATTGGGTTAAAATGAAAAAGTCTTCAGTAATATTGTATGTCATGTGACTAAAGTGCATTAATTTATGTAATAATTTCACTGCTAAGATTATCCAGATTGCATGCAAAGTATACAAAGGTGTTTAAATATTCCATGTTTAAAGAAAATTATTTTCTTCCTTGGGTTCATCTAGAAAGAAGAATATTCTTTGTATAATTAAAAATAAAAAAAATTATTTCCAATTTTTGTACTATCGAAAGAAATAAATGAATTAGAGAAAACATGATTCTTGACAAACCTTTTGAGATAGTAACAATAGATACTTTAATGCCCCCTGCTGGTCATCTCATTGCTAATTTTTTAAATTATGGGGATAGTAAAAATTTTAATTTTGGAAATATGTTTTATTACAACCAAAAAGAAAATAGGCAGTTTTGGGATTATTCTTAGACAACCAATGTGGTATTTATTTTTTATATTTTGAGATAGAATCTCACTCTGTTACTGGGGCTAGAGTGCCATGGCATTAGCCTAGCTCACAGCAACCTCAAACTCCTGGACTCAAGTCATCCTCCTGCCTCAGCCTCCTGAGTAGCTGGAACTACAGGTGTGTGCCACCACACCTGGCTACTTTTTTCTCTTTTTAGTATAGACAGGGTCTCACCATTGCTCAGGCTGGTCTCAAACTCCTGAGCTCAAGCCATCCTCCCGCCTTGGCCTCCCCAGAGTGCTAGGATTACAGGCGTGAGCCACCATGTCCAACTGAACAATGTGGCATTTCACTTGTGATTTTTAGGCTGAAGTTCAGGGTGACCTCCTTTAATAGGATATATTTACTATTATGTAACTTCTATGCTTAGTTAAGTATGTCTGACTCCACCCTTCCAAGCTAGAATAGTACCTGTGACTATCCTATAGTAGAAAACAGTGACTTGCAAGAAATATCAAGATATTGAGGTATTCCAGCTCATATAAATGGCAGCTGATATCAGATATGGATTTAGTCAATTTTGTTTCTCTCTTCTACTCAGAAGAGACAGGAAGATGACAATATTGTTAAACACACATTTCTCTTTTGGCAAAGTCTTTTCTTCTCCGGTAACTTTCTGATTCCTTTTATCCTGTCTTGTCTGTGCTTCACACTAGGGACAAAAATAAAAGCTAAATTTTAGATCGAAAGAAGTAGTTAATTTGATTTTCATGGGTCATTTCTTTTCACTTAATGTGATAGGAGTAGTCTGAGAGTTCTGGGATTCTTCTCAGTGATTAACTTTTTTCATGCTGCATTAGTCATAAATTTTTAAGTGGTAATTTAGTAGAGTTAGCTAATTTTTCTTCCCCGGGTGGAATTAAATTGGAGCTTGTGTGTTACTTTCTTCAGCTCTCTGTTGGTTTTAGTATGAGAACCTACCTGTGGTTTCCATTGCTCGCTGTGCTTGAGAAAATCTAAAAATGTAGGCACCTGAACTGACTCCAACCCACTAGATCAGAAGCGGGCTGGGTGGAAGGGCACGTCCCTAAAATCTTAGCACTTTAGGGGGTCAAGGCAAGAGGATCACTTGAGGTCAGGAGTTTGAGACCAGCCTAGGCAACACAGCAAGACCTGTCTCTACAAAAAAAAAAAAAAAGTCAGGCGCGGTGGTTTAGGCCTGTAATCCTAGCACTCTGGGAGGCCGAGGTAGGAGGATCGTTTGAGCTCAGGAGCTCCAAACCAGCCTGAGCAAGAGCGAGACCCCATCTCTACTAAAAACACAAAGAAAATAATTAATTGGCCAACTAAAAACATATATAGAAAAAATTAGCCGGGCATGGTGGCGCATGCCTGTAGTCCCAGCTACCCAGGAGGATTGCTTGAGCCCAGGAGTTTGAGGTTGCTGTGTGCTAGGCTGACACCAAGAAACTCTAGCCTGGGCAACAGAGTGAGACTCTGTCTCAAAAAAAAAAAGAAAAAAAGGAATAAAAAGGAAAAACTTGGCTAGGGAACTAAAAACAGAAAAAGAAAATATTAGCTGGATGTGGTAGCGTGTGCCTGTATTCCCAGCTACTCTGGAGGCTGAGGCAGGAGGATCGCTTGAGCCCAGGAGTTGGAGGTTGCCGTGAGCTAGGCTGATGCCATAGCACTCTAGCCTGGGTAACAGAGTGAGACTCTGACTCAAAAAAAAAAGAAAAAAAAAAATTAGCCAGGTGTGGTGGCATATGCTCGTGTTCCTAGCTACCCTGGATGCTGAGGCAGGAGGATCTCTTGAGCCCAGGAGGTTGGGGTTACAGTGAACTATGATCATACCACTGCACTCTGGTCTGGTCATCAAAGTTAAACACTGTCACTGAAAAAATAAAAGAATCTCCAGAAATTCCAAATTGGGAATGAATCTAGTTATGCAGAATCCACAGGGGTCTATAGCTCTAGCTGGAATTTTCTTTGAAATAAGAAAGAGACACTTATGACTTATAGCATACGATAGGAAAGAAAATAGCATAAGATAGGAAAGAAAATACTTTTGGGGGATCAGTTTTATGACCAGATATCAAAGTTAACAGTGTGAAGCAACAGCAGCTCCAATTACAAAATTTCATTAGTGAAATATGTAAAATTAAAATAAGATAATCTGTTGTTACATGAAAATATCCATCACTTTGTTGTGAGGGTTTTTTTTAAAGCAAGTATATTTGATGTACTTTTTTTTCCCCCTCTGAAGATATCTCTCCATATTATACTGCAATACTACACTCTTCTAAATAGTGGACTGGTGATTTGTGAATCAATAGGTATATATTGCAGGTGTGCTTAAAATCCTTGCCTATTTAAGTTTTTTTAAAATATATATTTAGCTGCTTGGATTCTTGTGGGTTTATATCTTTGCTTTTTATTTTCATGTGAAAGTTTAAAATATCATACGTTATTTCTAGAATGACTGTAAATTTGTCCTGTTTCATGTTTTCTAAATATATTCCAAATTACCATGTAAACATACCAAAAAAAAAAAAAAAAAACCTTGTACATCTGACTTCATCTTTTCCTTTTACATATAAAAAATTGTCTTGAGTTGTACTTAAGTGAATTTTCCAGAGGACTACCAAGGTAAAATTTTTAAAACACTAAAGCTCTTCACTTTTTTAATGGACATTTTTCTTATTAAAGATTGTAATAATCTGATTTTCAACTCTTAATGATAAAGGCCATTGCTGTGATGCTCTCTGAAACCTAAGGTGCTCAGAATCTGTCCTCATGAATCAAAGAAAGAAGTTGGCCAAGAGTATGGGGAATTTGATTACCTAGTTTGTTACATCAACATTGATCTTGACGTTTTCCAAGGCTACATGAAGCTTTGGACTGAAAGACTATATGTACAAGGGATTTTTAACAACTAGGCTTCTCCTTGGGGGTTTGGTATCCCCAATTTTGGTTTGTGTGGAAGAGGCAAACCATCAGATAGGAAGCACGAATTCTTCTCACCTCTGCACCCTTAACCCTATACCACAGGGCAGTGGTTCTCAAACTGCTGGCATGCATAGTAATCATCTGGAGGACTTGTTAAAACAGATTCCTGGCCTCAAGCCCAGAGTTTCTGAATTAAGTTCTCAGTTGACACTGATGTTGCTACGGTTTGAGAAAAACAGCCATGGGAAACATTACTTTCATTAATAATTTCCGCCTTCCATTTATGTATTTTGCAAATATGAGTATTATCCAATAGTACTTGATAATATAACATCTTAGGTATTATATCATCTGTTACTTTATGTATATAATAAAATCTAAAACCCATCATGAGGGTACCTCATCTAAACATAAGTATCCTTCAAAGGCCCTATCTCTAAATACCACCCCATTGGGGATTAGGGCTTCAGCACATGAATTTCATCCACAATTCAGTCCATAGCAACGTCTTGTAATAGCATCTTATGTATCTATTATGTCACACACCAAGAAAACAAAGAATATTATTTTTACCTGTGTCAGGACTTTGTTTTATATCTGTATCTCCTACATCTTCTGACTTGTCACTGATCATTACATCTTCATTTGCCTCTCGAGCAATGACTGTATGAACACAGGGAGATATATAATGGTTTTTTATATTCACTTTCAGAATTATGTTCTAAACTCTAATGTTTTATTTTCCTTTTAGAGTGAACTTGATACTAAATGTGACTGTTGGCTTTTCCATGGGTTAGATTCCCTACCCTTAGCTTTTTCTTTTTGTCTTCAGTCACTATAGATATGGGGTATATATGAGTCTCTGACAAGGTCTTCTGACATAACTAATGGAATCATCTTCAGCTGCATCTCCAGCACGACTGTATGAACATATTGTCCCACTGCTGTTAGGCTACTTTATCTCTAGTCATCTTACGTTTTAATTTTAATGGGGCAGATGCATATTGTCCACCAGTGAAATATTTTGAGACTCTCACTGGCATTTCCCAATCTTAACTGTCATTCCCCTTTCTCTTCCCCAGACACAAACTCACACTCTCAGAATTAGGCCTGCATCATTTAAGCCAGATAATAAAATCTAGAAACATTATGGTTAGTAGAGATCTTCAAAACCGTCTTGTCCCCATCTTAGAGTTAGGTCTAGAGAAGACACTTGGTTGCTTTAAAGTTCCAGAGAGACTGAGTTAGAACTTTAATTTCGAGACTCCTGGTCTAGAACTCATTCAGTTTATTTCATACTATCATGTCTTGGTGTGTATATACCATATCACAATCCTTTCAGTTAAATTTATATTAAAGAACTTAATGATACGTCCTGGAAAAACTTTCCACTTTCAAGACATTCTCATGGGTTTTGTATTTTAAGTTTTTCAGTGCCCTTTTTCTATTTACTCAGTTTTATCACAATTATTAACAGTGTGAAAACTTACTTTAACTTCTGCCATCTTGGGGTGCATATTTGCTTTATTAAAATTGATATGTTTTAAACTTTATTCTGGAAATCCAATTTTATTTCCTTTCATGTAACTTTGTATTACTTTTTATGTTCTGGAGGAGATCAAAAAGACATTAAATCTGTTTCATAATAAATTCAGCAACTAGCTTGTTGAGTAGCATGTAATGAAACCTATTTAACTTACATTGTATTCATCTTATGCTTGAATATTTTCAATACAGATTAAGCATCCCTTATTTGAAATCCTCTAAAATCTGTAACTTTTGAGCACTAACATGATGCCACAAGTGGAAAATTCCACACTTTACCTCATGTGATGGGTTGTAGTCAAAACACAATCCAAATTCTATTTTATGCACAAAATTATTAAAAGTATTACATAAAATTACCTTCAGTCTATTTGTATAAGGTGTATATGAAACATAGATGAATTTCATGTTTAGACTTGGGTTCCATTCCCAAGATATCTCAGTATGTATATGCAAGTATTCAAAAATTTTACAAAATTCTAAATCTGAAACACTTCTGGTTTCAAGGATTTCGAAAACAGAGTACGCACAATGTTAAGATTACTTTTCTTCACCTTCCTACCTGTCTGGTTCTCTTCCATTTTTATATTGGCACATTCTGTGACTTGTTCGCCATCTTGAGATGCCTGTTCTTGTGACTTTTCTGTTTTATTGTGTCCCAGAATTGCATCCAACTCCGTAAAAAATTTCATACTCTTAGTCACGCCTAGGTCTTGAGCTGTTCTTACAATCTTATATTCATGTTTTAGGTTTTTATACTTTGTTCTGCACTGCTTCCAGTCTCTTTCTATTCCAAATTTCTGAAGCTTGGCAGCAATTTGTTCAAATATCCTTTTATTTCTCACTGTTCCCTCTAGTTGTTGTTGTATGCTTTTATCAGACCAGATGTCTATTAGAGCCCTGACTTCTGGCATAGTCCAGTGTTTTCCTCCTTCATTTGCTACAGTTGGAATAAAAGTTGAATTATTTGGGGGTTCCATGACTGACGTAGAGATACCTGCATCAGGTGGGGAGATATATATGGATTACATACATCAGATAAGACAGAAAATGGGATGCAACATTATTTCAAAAAGCAATTTTCTCCATAGGAGATTGGAATAACAAATCATAGTTTAGTTTTTCTCTTAAACTAATGGGGAAATGAAGTACAGAACCTGAATCTGTTCATTTTCATGACAGTGACTGGCTTCAATAAAGTTTTTAGTCACAGTTTGGTTCTCTTTTTTTCTATATAATTTCTTTCTCCTCCATCCCATTCCTTTGGTACATGGGGTATAATGTATAGTAAAAGCTGAATATATAATATTTATATCATTTTTACTTACAGAAAGCAGTAATTGCATAAGAAAATGGCTTACTGTAGGTAATTTTTGTTTTCAGATAGAACAGGTGTGAACAATGTAACTCATCTCTTTTTCTTTCCATTGGCCACATATTGGAATCTCTTAGGGAGCACTTAAAAACCACTACTACAGTGCCTCACTTATCTCTCATCCCTAAATTGTGGATCTAGTGTGTAGTCAGGGTTGAGAACCAAGGCTACTCATGAGCAGAGGGCTTGGAAGAGCCACACAAAACAATCAGTGCTTACTCCTTGTGAAAATTAGAGAAAAACTAAATGCCATTTTAAGTGATGTACTTATGTTTTTTTAATAGTAGAGAAATGTGTCAGAAATTTTATAATGCCTTGTTCATAGGCAGTATGTCTCCACTTAAGTATGAATCCTTTAATATGCTGTGTGCCTTCATGTTTGGTCTTTAGCAGTTTTAAAAGGTAGTACAGACCCCAACATCTGTAATGAGTTAATGAGATTTTATTTTATTTTTTTGAAGCAGGGTCCCCTCTGTTGCCCAGGCTAGATAGCGCGGTGGCATCATCATAGCTCACTGCAACCTCCAACTCCTGGGCTCAAGGGATTCTCTTGCCTCAGCCTCTCACCGCCCCCGCCTATAATGAGTTTTAAGTTATTAAAAAACACCATAGTGCGGCGGGTGCCACGGGGCTATGGTGGCTCATGCCTGTAATCCTAGCACTCTGGGAGGCCAAGGCTGGTGAATAGCTCAAGGTCAGGAGTTTGAAACTAGCCTGAGCAAGAGTGAGACCCCGTCTCTACTAAAAATAGAAATAAATTAATTGGCCAACTAAAAATATATAGAAAAAATTAGCCGGGCATGGTGGCACATGCCTGTAGTCCCAGCTACTCGGGAGGCTAAGGCAGGAGGATCACTTGAGCCCAGGAGTTTGAGGTTGCTGTGAGCGAGGCTAATGCCACGGAACTCTAGCCAGGGCAACGGAGTGAGACTCTGTCTCAGAAACAAAACAAAACAAAAAACACTATAGCATTTACTTGAAATGGGAGTTGTTTTTATTCTGTGGTATATTTAATAAGGTTTTTGTTTTGAAATGCTTTTCAGCATTTTATTTGGGTTAGAAATAAGTTTTTCTATTATTTGGTTTTTTGCTTCTAGCTTCAGTAAGTGTTTTGCTTCTAGTTTCAGTAAGAAATTAGAAGCAAAGGGATTTTCACTGAGTTTTATTAATTGGGTGACTAAAACCATCCTTGACCTCAATGTGGCTCTGATATTATTTACTTTCAGATGTAAAATTCTGTTTGTCTTAGACCCCCCCCCAGAACAGTAAAGTGATCATGTTCATTATACTATGTGTAAGTTTAGCCATCAGATTTATTTTAATATTTAAAGAGTAAAGGTTGGAAATTAGCTAATATTTCTAGGAAACTTACATTTTGTTAAAGAAATCATTTGCTTTCAAAACGATTTTTTTCAATATAGGCTGGTAAAAAGGGGAAGAAACAAATTTGAAGTGTTTTTATCAGGAAACATTGTCAACTTCCTTAGATTAGAAACCAATCTTACATTCCAATTTGAAATTAGATCTGTTTTATTGTATTTTTGGCCCATCATACTATACCTAGTTCCATTGGTCTGACATGAGAAACCAAAAGTAAAGGATTTCCTGAGATGTCTTCCTTATCTTCTAATGCAACTGACATTTTACCTGGAAAGAGAACAGAATTCGTTTTAGAAATAACTAGTAAGGAAAATAAAAATTGGATTTTCATAACTGACAATGCTAATAGCTTTAGCTGAATTTGATTATATTTGTGAAAAAAGATTTGTGATGGACATATTTTGTTAGCAAAATCGTATTATATGGTTTAAATATTTACGTATATAAATAGAAATCTAATTTTTCGATCCCATTAATATGGTTTATTTTGAACTTCTAGAATTGTTTGATAATTTTTAAGTTTCTAGTGATGGTTGTGGTTTTCAAGTTAAATTACATTTTTAAAATGAGGTGTTTTGCTTATATTTGTATCTTGGGTGTTTTAACATATTAGGTGTTGATGAATAATACTAGTGATATAAAAGAGAGGTCCTGCAATAAGATAATCAGAAAATGTTGTTTTCTGAAAATGTTGATACATACTAAAGTTTCCAGAAATTAATCTAAATTATGCTTAAATGGACTAAGAAATGTGGCGTTAAAAGAACCATGCCCAGTTACTCAGGAGGCTGAGATGGGAGGATCGATTGAGCCCAGAAGTTTGAGGCTGCAGTGAGCTATATGATCTTACCACTGTACTCCAGCCTGGGTGACAGAACAAGACCCTGTCTCAAAAACAAAAAAAATAAAAAACAATAAAATAAAAGAACCATGCCAACCTTAAAAAAGGAAGAAGTCCTTCCTCAATTTCTTTGTTTTATGGTTTGGATGTTTTTATATAGGTTTTCATAAAATGAGGCATAGACTACTTTTTAAATTGATCAAATTTGGAGGATATAAAATGTATCTTTTTATTTAAAAATCCCCCTTTAAGAAAAAAGGTACATCTTTTAAAGGAACTCAACATATAGAATTTATAATTCAGTTGGCACATGAAGTTGAAGAGTCATTATTACAGTAAAGTTGCAGACTTATCAGGAGGTAATTAAGTATATTTGATTGGTCTTTGTAATTTTTGAATTAAAGATTTATTCATCTTATTAATCATCATTTCTAATGTTTTTCTAATTCTGTTTTACTTAGTAACATAAATAGCATTGTTGAGGCCTGGCACAGTGGTTCATGCTTGTAATCATAGCACTCTGGGAAGCCAAGGCAGGTAGCACTCTGGGAGGCTGAGGCGGGAGGATTGCTTGAGGTCCAGAGTTCAAGACCAACCTGAGCAATAGCGAGACCCCATCTCTACTAAAAATAGAAGAAATTAGCCGGGTGTCATTGGTGGGAACCTATAGTGTCAGCTACTAGGGAGGCTGAAACAGGAGGATTGCTTGAACACAGGAGTATGAGATTGCAGTGAGCTAGGCTGACGCTGCACCTCTGTAGCCTGGGAGACAGAGCAAGACTCTGCCTCAATCAATGAATCAATAAATAGCATTGTATTTTACATTAAGAGATCACTTAGGTGAGATTTTAATGGCATAGACCAGGGGTCCTCAAACTTTTTAAACAGGGGGCCAGTTTACTGTCCCTCAGACCATTGGAGGGCCGGACTATAGTTTAAAAAAAACTATGAACAAATTCCTATGCACACTGCACATATCTTATCTCCCACCCCCCCCCCCTTTTTTTTTTTTTTTGAGACAGAGTCTCACTCTGTTGTCTGGGTGGCATCAGCCTAGCTCACAGCAACCTCAAACTCCTGGGCTCAAGCGATCCTGCTGCCTCAGCCTTCCCAGTAGCTGGGACTACAGGCATGCGCCACCATGCCCGGCTAATTTTTTCTATATATATATTAGTTGGCCAATTAATTTCTTTCTAGTTTAGTAGAGATGAAGTCTCGCTCAGGCTGGCTCTTGCTCAGGCTGGTTTCGAACTCCTGACCTTGAGCAATCCGCCCGCCTTGGCCTCCCAAGAGTACTAGGATTACAGGTGTGAACCACCACGCCCAGCCATATGCTTGTAATTTTATAATTAAAAAATGTAAAGAACAACTTCTAACAGAATTGTGAAAAGTGTATGAGAAGAGGCTGAAAACTAAGGAGACCAGTAAAGAGGATATGTTAATATTCCATGTGAGAGATGAAGTTTTAGATGGTGCTAATGTGAGTTGAGCAGAAAGAACATTTTATGACACATGTCAGTAGATTTTTTAAAGACAGTGACTGATCACAAGTCAAGGATATCTCAAAGATTTCTGTATAGATGATTGGGAATGCAGTGATATTGAAGTGGAAGGAATTTGTAGGGGGATCAGTTTTGCTGGGGGAAAAAAGTTTGATTTTAGAATTTGATTTTAGATTTGAGATACTTTAAATATACATGGTTAAGTTGTAAATATAGGCCCTCTGCTGATGAGTGATGCTAAGGAGTTTGGAGCCATACACCTATACTAGAAGATCCCTTTAAGACGTGGACATATTGGCACTCACATCTTCATTAGACCTGTGGTTAAAATCGGGGACTTTCAGAAGCTGAGTGGTTTACTTATCTATCAATCAATATTTAAAGCATTTAAATAATGAAGACCCCAGGGTGATTAACTGAATAAAACAATGTAATTGCTGTTTAACATGGTAATGACTGCGTAGCTTTCTCATAATCTGATGTAGTATCAGAAACGCAAAGGATGTTTGTAAGTGGGGTCATTTTTTTAACCACGTGATATATAGAGCTGTAAACATGAAAATCAGCTAACGCAAATTATCCAATTATAATTTATATCCTCTTAATCCTCTTCCACATTGGTACATTTGTTACACTATTTACTGTTTTCTTGGGTTTTATGTTTTATTCATGGTTTCCTCCTTTTTGAGGTTTCACATCACTAAATGTGGGTGGCTTAGTGTTTTGCTATAGATATTTGAATTGAATTGAAAAATTTGTTCTTAAAAATAGCATCTATAAGACTTTGACTATGGGAAAAATCTCATTACTGACATTGATATTCCCCCTCTTTGCCTAGTGATGTTTGTGGCTTCCACCATGAGCAAAATCTATGTATTAATAAATAGTGTTGGGCTTAATAACACTGCAGGCCAAGAACATCACTTTAATACCTACATCAGTTAATTTCAAATCATTTAATCTATGAAATCTGTTTTTTTATTTCATTGTTAAAATGGAGCTGTTCTTCCAAACAAATAATGAAATAGTGTTTATCAGTTCCTAGTATTTTTGTGCTTTTATTTATAAATTTAGGAAAATGGGAACATTAAAATAGAGGAGAAAGTTCTGTCTTGTTGGAGCTTTGGGAAAACACCAGTTGAGCAGTGTTTTTTAAATATTTTCCTCCTTTTTTTGCCACTATTATAAAATTAAAACCTCAACTATTTTTTTAATCCAGTCTATATTTCAAAAACTTACCAGATAGGCAGTTGGTACTAGTAGTTAATACCATTTATTTTATTTTATTTTTTATTTCAGCATATTATAGGGGTACAAATGTTTAGGTTACGTATATTGCCCTTGCCCCCCCTCCCTCAGTTAATGCCATTTTAATGTGCCCTTTCTGTATTTTACAGATTTAAAGAGTGGGTGTATTTAACCTCCTTTTTAAAAAATTAATTCTTACCTTGTGTAAAATAGCATAACAAATTGTTTTTTCTCAACCTTGATATTTCAGGCTATATTTATTATATGGACTCAAGAGTCCTGTACTCTTACAGTTTGTAAAACTGCAAAACAAAGAAAAACAAAAGAAATAGTACTTTTTCTTTTTACCTTCAGTGATCTCTGGGGCTGTACTTGGGCTCAGCATTGCCAGGTACCTGCTGTTTGCATCTTCATCTGTAAATTGTGTGGCAGGTTCGTACTGCAGGATTGCATCCAAATCCTGAAAGAACTTCATGGTTTTAGAGCTGTCTCCAGAGTTGTGGGCATATTTAACTGTTCTATATTCATATTTGAGATTTTTATACTTTGCGCGGCACTGTTTCCAATCTCTGTGTACTCCTAATGATTGCAGCCTTTTAGCAATATAAATAAATATTCCTTTATTTCTCAGGGTTCCATAAAGTTGTTTTCGTATATTTTTTTCTGCCCAGACACTTAGCAAAGCTTTAACCTCCTCCTCAGTCCAGTGCTTTCCTGCTCCACTCTCCATGTTGAAAGTGACCTGGAAATGATTCACTGTTTTTTAGCCAAGGTTTTGTTTCCTAGGAAACCAGATGGCTGGTTGTCTATAAGCTCTGAAGAGCTGAAAGGATCTGCTTAACTGGTTCAAGCTGCCTGAGGGAGTAACTTGAGAAACTGCCAAATAAGCTGGCTTTTTGTTCGTTAAAGAAGCCTGGACCTAAATGATTCCTAACCTTATTCATTCCAGCTTTAAGGAAAAATTACCCTTGGTACAATAGGAAAAGAAAACCACTTTTTTGTATTTCCTTTCTTACATAATGTACTGTTTTACCAAATGATTGTTGATTTTTAAAAATAGTTAGCAAAGGTTCTTTTTTTGCCCTGAGGTTTATAGCTAATGTTAATATATTTTTTCTCTGATGTGAATGACCTAGTCTTCTAGCATCACTTAACTTAAAAATCACAGCATTTTTCACTAAAAGAATCCTAAATCACGATTTATTTAGTCTCATAAACTGTGTAGTATTATGTACATCTATTTTCAGCATAGGATTTAATATATTCAATAAAATTTCAGGATTTTTTAGATTTTTAGTTTGCAAGTGTATTTAATGTTGTTTTCCCTATTAATAAAACACCTAAATAATTACAATATATAATGTTGAAAAAGATTCTTTTTTACCAAACAAATCAATATATTAACAATTATTAAAGCCTACAGACACATACAGAAGAGGTTTACTTTTTATTTTTACCCTGATGAATATTCTTTGGAACAAAAATTTGTCCATAAACATCTAGTCTTTGTAGCACTTGTTTGGAACTATTAAAAATTATTGAGCAGTTGGAATCTTTATTTTATCAGAGTTTATACTGCACAGTGGTCCAAATTCGGTAAGCTTTACTATGCTCTAGCTCCAGTCTAGGTTTTGGCTTTTTTCTATATCATCACTTTAAAATACTAGTGCAGGAAATAATACACAGACGTGGGAAAGGGTCAGCAGAGGGTTTTTCGAAGCAGCATTTATAATGAAAGTGATACTTGTTGGAGAAAATTCGGAAAATTCAGAAAAACAACAACAAAATGCTTGAAGTTTCAGTACCCACAACTGAAGCATTTTCCCTCCTATTATATTTGGAGATTTTTGTGTATATCTATATACTGTCGAAGTCAAAAAATAAAAATGTAGGGACAAATCTCTAATATTTTATTCAGGAAGAAAGAATTGTAATTTGAGGCATACATGCAGACTGGGTAATCTTTGGTCTGAAGAAAAAAGAGAAGGTTGGGGGTTTTATAAAAGAACAACGTGGGGTTCTAAGAGAAAGTTCAAGCTGACAAGCTCCAATTGGTGGGCAACAGTGATGGGCAAAGTTAGTCCTAGAGTTGCAGCAAGTTATCTCAGCAGCTGTAGATAAAACTGGTTTCAGGTTACAAAAGGCAGTTTCAGCCACTGGGCTTGCAGAGAATTATATTTCTAGAGCAATGTTATATATGGCAATTGCTTTTTTTCCCCTGACCCCACAACTCTGTTGGATATAACAAGAATGACACAATTCAGATAATCAATTTTAACAATACTCATCCCGTTGAAACCTTATTTAGAGGCCATATTATAGAGGTTAGAAGCACAAATTCTGATCACATTGTCTGGGTTCTAATCCTGGTTGTATCACCACCTGTCCATGTGACATTGAGCAAGTTACGTATTAGTGTTTATGTATAAAATGGTCTTGGTAATCAATCATATAGTACCTACTTCACAGGATTGCTGTGAAAGCCAAATAAAATCATTCATGGAAAATGCTTAGGACAGTATCTGGCATATTAGTTAGAATTAGATGACAATATCATCTTGTTACAACAGCATCTGCTGCTATTGCTAGTTGTCAACCAATCTTCATCATCCATAGAAGTGGTGCTAATACTAGCAGCATTTAATGTGGTGTTTGGCTGGTTCATGGATGCTTGTTGGGAAAGGTATGCTTGATAACGTTCTTTAAGAAGCAATTGGGCAGATTGCTTCTTAAATATCAATTGGGCAGATTTAACAGTTAATATGTTTTCATATTCACAGGGGTCAGGAGAGTGCTGGTATTGTGACCAGTGATGGGAATTCAGTGCCAACATTCAAAACGCACAAGGTAAGTTTGAACATTAAAAAATGTCCATGATAAAGATAACGATAGCTAAATAAAATAAAATAACTTTTTAAAAAAGAACAATAGCCAGACGGGGGAGGGTCTAAATGAATAATTTGCAATTAGAAGTAACATTTTTTGGATGAGCCATTTCCAATTTTATATTCTAACATTTGTCAAATTAAGATGGATTTCTTTCTCAGTGATAGTTTGCTGCCTAAAATTGACTCACTCAAATAGAAGGTCATTTCTTTAAATACTCTGATGCTTTGATTTTTTGTTTTAACACATTAACTGCTATGTCAGTTGTATTTAACTCCCTCTAATTTTGAGCCTGGGGTTCGTGAAGCATATGTAACTCACACGTCTCTTTACCTTGGGAGCCTCGTGAACTATTTTATAAGTTGCATATAACTCACACACAGAAAACTATGAAAAACAACAAATTTTTCATGGAATTAGGATTGTTGTTTTCAAAGTTTTTATTCTATTTTCATAATAAAACACCATGCCCCAAGGAAAATTTTTTTTCTAGTGTGGTAGTCAGTGTGTTCAAGTGCAAGTTTTAGTTTATATTTGACAAATTTTATTGCTTAGTACATCTGTTATTAAATGTTTCAATGAAAAGTATCTTATGACCAGCCTGGTCACTAGAGCAAGACCCCATCTCTAAAAAGTTTTAAAAATTAGCCAGGTGTGATGGCGCATGCCTGTAGTCTCAGCTACTTGGGAGGCCGAGGCAGGAGAATCACTTGAGCCCAAGAGTTCAAGGTTGCAGTGAGCTATGATGATGCCACTGTACTCTGTCCTTGGCAACAGAGCAAGACCCTGTCTCTAAACAAAGGGAACAAAAGAAAAATACCTTATGACATACAAGTGCAATTATGAGTGTGCTAAATGTCACTAAATTGTTCACTTTAAAATTTTTAATTTTATGTTTTGTGAATTTCACCTCCATAAAATTTTTTTTAAAGTAAGTGCTTTACAGGTCTTATAATCAGGTTAAGTTTTTTTTTTTGTTTGTTTTTCTTTTTTAAGAGTACAACTACAGGCCGGGCGTGGTGGCTCATGCCTGTAATCCTAGCAATCTGGGAGGCCAAGGTGGGCGGATTGCTAGAGCTCAGGAGTTTGAAACCAGCCTGAGCAAGAGCGAGACCCCATCTCTACTATAAATACAAAGAAATTAATTGGCCAACTAAAATATATATAGAAAAAATTAGCCGGGCATGGTGGCACATGCCTGTAGTCCCAGCTACTTGGGAGGCTGAGGCAGCAGGATTGCTTGAGCCCAGGAGTTTGAGGTTGCTGTGAGCTAGGCTGACACCACGGCACTCACTCTAGCCTGGGCAATAAAGTGAGACTCTGTCTCAAAAAAAAAAAAGAGTACAACTACAAAGCACAGATAAATTAAGTGAACTGCATTATCTAATTTGGGTTACCTGGGCAGAGGGGCTTTTAATACTCACTAGCAGTAATAGTCTCTGTTTTTTCCTAAGATGCATTTTTACTTTAACTTCTCAAGGGAATGGGTCTTGTAAATCACGTTTTTACTGGAGACAATTTGAAGAAATTATATGTTTCAAATCTTGGAATTGGACACACGAGGTACGCCACTACAGGAAAATGTGAATTAGAAAATTGTCAGCCCTTTGTTGTTGAAACACTTCATGGGAAAATAGCTGTGGCACATAATGGCGAATTGGTAAATGCTGCTCGATTAAGGAAAAAGGTAAGTTTTTTTTTTTTTTAAGGCCTTTTCTTATGATTGTAATCAGTTAATGAGTCAAAGTTAAGGATCTTGGTAAAGGGCATCTTCGTAATCTCTGTTTCTACCTGTCACCTAATTGCAACAAACAATTGCATCAGAAT
Organism: Mirza zaza; assembly: GCA_008750895.1. Taxonomy (NCBI): domain Eukaryota; kingdom Metazoa; phylum Chordata; class Mammalia; order Primates; family Cheirogaleidae; genus Mirza; species Mirza zaza. The sequence goes on from VSMD01072820.1 coordinate 17,752, forward strand.
TACCTGGAGTACTTGTTATAATTCCAGATTCTAAACTATTACCTCAGAGTTGGGGGCAGGGATGAGAATCTGCATTTTAAAATGCTCACCTTGGCCAGGCGAGGTGGCTCACGCCTGTAATCCTAACACTCTGGGAGGCCGAGGCAGGCAGATTGCTCAAGGTCAGGAGTTCGAAACCAGCCTGAGCAAGAGAGAGACCCCGTCTCTACTATAAATAGAAAGAAATTAATTGGCCAACTAATACATATAGAAAAAATTAGCCGGGCATGGTGGCGCATGCCTGTAGTCCCAGCTACTAGGGAGGCTGAGGCAGGAGGATCGCTTGAGCCCAGGAGTTTGAGGTTGCTGTGAACTAGGCTGATGCCACGGCACTCACTCTGGTCTGGGCAACAAAGTGAGACTCTGTCTCAAATAAATAAATAAATAAAATAAAATGCTCACCTATCCAATGCAGTGATTTGGGAAAGTCGGTTCATGGTTACTTCATTAAGTAGTACCACAGCTGATCAAATCACGGCCATTGGGAGTGATCAGCTCAGCCTTAGTCCTCCTTTCCCCAGAGGTCCAGGGAGGAAGTTGAAATTTCAGACCCTCTAATCACATGGTTGATTCCCCTGGCAACCAGCCCCCCCCCCCCCCCCCCCCCCCCCCCCCCCCCGTCTTGACCGGAAGCTTCTAGCTACTGCTCATCTCATTAGCATACAAAAAGATGCTTATCATTTTGGTATTTCCAGACGTTTTAGTAGCTTCCTGCCAGGAAAGAGCAGGAGGAAAACCAACATATGTATTTCTTATATATCACAATATCACAAAAGCATAAGAAGAAAATGGAATATAAACTTGAAGATGACAAACATGAGAAAAGATGAATTGGAAACAATTACAGGAAACTAAAATAGAGTCTAAGAGAAGGGACAGAGTGTTTGCCTATACTCTTGTTTACAGAATGTTGTTTGGAGCTTTCTGTACCAATGGTGTCAAATGCCTTTGTGCCTATGCCTTCATCATTTCATCTTTTTTTTTTTATTTTTACTACTTAGTGTCTTTATATTCCTGGTAGTTTCTTTTTTATCCATTCATGACATTCAGTAATTAATACTGAGTTTCTTCAGTTTATTAGATTACAGTAATCTGGATTTGGTAACCTCAGAACCAGGTGATATTTATTTTATTATTTTATTTTTTTAGTCCCATATTGCCACCCCCACCAGGTGATATTTAGTAATAGGATGGTTACACACACACACACACACCATTATCCTTTTAGCATTCTGGAGCCAGGCATTTCACATATGATGAATAGTTATAGAATTTGAATAATGATGAACTGGTGGGTCAAAAATATCTAGAACCCATGCTTCTGTATCACTCATTGTCCTTCTATTTTCTATTATAACTTCAGGCATTTCCCAGAGCTTTGCCCTGCCTTCTTCTTAGGCTATGGCATTATAGTGATGATTTTGTGCTTTTCTGTACCCAAATGAAAAACTAGAAGGTTCATTTAAAAAATTCAGGCAATCACAAAAGTATAAATATGAAGCAAAAATTACTAAAAACTTCATCACGTAGAGATAACCACTAGCTCATTGTTTCCAGACATAACCCTGTACCCAGATGTTAGACTTCATCACTACACATTTAGCTGCCTACTGAAAATGTTCTGTCGTGTCCATTTACACTCATTTTTTGCATGTCCATGGGGCTACCCTTGTCTTGGTCAGTCCTGCTCACAGCTTTGTAATTGTCAGAGAATATACACAGGCAATATTTATTTTATCTTCTACAAGTAATCATTCAATATAGTTGATCCTTTCTCCCATCAGTAATAGTTAACAAGGATGGGTAGCCACCACCAACAATCCCACCTTGAAAGTCATCACTGGAGTGTACCATTCTTATGGAATATGTCTTATTTGTCAAGAATGTTGAGGATAGAAAATATCAGAACCACAAACCAAATCTTCATGCTCCTTCTCCCCATTGCATGTCTACATGCCTTTAGATTTAGTCTTCAAAAGCTTTTCGATATATCTACCAAAGCACTTTTTTTCCCTGCCTGAAAACCTTCAGAGAGTTCCCATTGCCTCCAGTGGTGGCCTTCTGTTATTAGTACACACATACCACTAGTGGGATACAGGATTTTTCATAACTGAGCATTCACAGAATACCTGATTTCTTTCCATTATGGGGGGCTATTGGGTGAGGGGTGGGGTGGAACTTTCCCTCTGATGATTAAACTTTTATTTTTTCTATATAGCTTCTGCGACATGGTGTTGGTCTGTCAACAAGTTCTGATAGTGAAATGATTACCCAGTTACTAGCATATACCCCTCCACAGGAACGAGATGACACTCCAGACTGGGTAGCAAGGTAATTATAAGACTGAATTAAACTTGCAGCTCTGATAATGAGAACTTTGCCTTGCATGTGTTTGTAACTGAAGTTATTCACTCAATTATTTTATTAATTGTAGGATTAAAAACTTAATGAAGGAAGCACCCACAGCATACTCCCTGCTTATAATGCACAGAGATGTTATTTATGCAGTACGAGATCCTTATGGAAATCGTCCTCTATGTATTGGTCGTCTTATTCCAGTATCTGATATAAATGAGAAAGGTAATGAACTTCAGAACACATATAATTTTATAATGTTTTTCATAGTTATTGCCCTACTCCTGGGAAGCCCTAAAATCTTGAGGTATATGAAGCTTGTGGGTGAGAAGGGGATAGGTAAAAAAGAAAAAAGTGATATTCTTAGTTTTTAAAGTACATTTCATTGAGTACTTCTGAGGATGAGTCATTTTTAATGTGTTTAATGGACATTCCTATTTTTTCCTGTCTGAATTGCTTACTCATATCCTTTGCCTAGCCTTTCATTTCTGCAATATGATTTTAGTGATTTTCTTTTTGACTTATCAAGATGTCTTACTCAAATCATAAAGTCATAATGTTAGAAGGGATTTTAGAGGCTCGTTTATTTTCAAGTGAGAATCCATATGCTCTTAAAAGTCAGAAATGGCTATTCTGAGGTTTATTTTATTATTTATTTGGTATTTAACTGTTTTGTTCAAATAGCCTCTTTTTAAAATTGTTTGAATCTATTAACTGAATTGATTATCTTGTGATTTATAGAGAAAAAAAGATTAGAAACAGAAGGATGGGTGGTGTCTTCAGAATCTTGTAGCTTCTTATCTATTGGTGCAAGGTAAGTTTTACCCCATTCAGTACATTTTTTCCCACATTGTTAAGAAATTTTTCCTTTGATATTTATATGAAAGTTTTCTTTCTCATGTCTGCAAGAAAATATTTATAAATGCATTTTCTTCGTTTTTTTTTTTGAGACAGGGTCTCACTCTGTTACCTAGGCTGGAGTGCAGTGACATGATCACAGCTCATTGCAGCAGTCTCCAGCTCCCAGGCTCAAGCAATACTCCTGGCACAGCTTCCCAGAGTAGCTGGGACTACAGGCGCAAGCCATCATGCCAGGCTAATTCTTTAATTTTTTTGTAGAGACAGGGTCTCACTGTGTTTCCTAGCCTGGTCTTGAACTCCTGTGCTCAAGCAATCCTCCCACCTTGGCTTCCCAAAGTGCTAGCATTACAGGCCTGAGCCACTGTGTCCGGCCTGTAATTGCATTTTCTTAATGTACATTGTGCTCAGCAGTTGTAGTGAGTTTAACTTTAATGTTCTAGTAATAACTTCTAATTCTGAAACTGGCATCCTTCTTTCAAACTATCATAAGACTTATATTAGAAAGAAAGGACTTCTTCAACAAGAAATAGTTACAATAGGAAAAATAGGAATTTTTATTCTTAAGCCAGAATAAAAATTTTTCTTTAGGCTTTATTCCGTCAAAATTCGATAAAACTTAGGGCCCTTAATTTTTGAATTCCAAAGTAGAACTTAGTAGTAATAAAAAAGACAGAAATTACTACTGAAGGTATATTACTTTTTTTTAAGCCATCTCCAGATTTTATATTATAAATGAATCCATTTTTTTCTCTATAAGGAGAGGGGACTTTTTGTGTGCTTTATAATTGATGTTATCATCAGCATTAAGGACTGGTTTATTAAAAGTCTTATTTCTTTATGTCCCAAGATATTACCGTGAAGTCTTGCCTGGAGAAATCGTGGAAATATCCAGACATAATGTTCGAACTCTTGATATTGTATCAAGGTCTGAAGGAAACCCAGTGGCTTTTTGTATCTTTGAATATGTTTATTTTGCAAGACCAGATAGTATATTTGAAGGTATGCAAATTTTTTTCTTTGCTATTCATATAAATTTCTTAGGTATCTCATTGAAACATGGTAGTTCTTGGCCCAAAGGCTTACTTGGCTCTTTGAAGGCACATAGTTACATATTGTAGATATAGGAATAAGCCCACAAGATCACTATTTTTCCTTTCCTTTCAACTCTTGGATTTTGTTTTTCTTTTAGGAGTAAGGATTATGATTTTCATATTTATATTAATGTCAAATTTTTAAAAAACTACACAGTTAAATCCCTCAATTTGTGTATTTCCATTTTAATATTTCACTTTTCTTTTTATACTCAGTCTGTAGAGTTCTAGCACTAGTTTTTTAGAATAGCAATACTATATCATGTTAAGTAAAAATAATCTATTTCCTTTTCCAAACATACCAGACCAAATGGTTTATACAGTAAGGTACCGCTGTGGTCAGCAGCTGGCGATTGAAGCACCTGTGGATGCGGATTTGGTTAGCACTGTTCCGGAATCTGCTACACCTGCTGCTCTTGGTTATGCAGGAAAGGTATTTTCTTTTAATTAACATACAATAAATTGCTCTGCTAGCTGTGGAATAAGAAAACCCTGTCTATAAAGAGAAATTCATCAACTTATTGTAAAGAGGAAGGAAGATTTGGAGGTTAATGTTAGTTCCTTTATAAACAATATTCATTTTCCAGCCTTTTCATTCAATGACACTATTCTAATGAAGATACGAAAAGGTTCTCCCAAAGACTAGATTGGCCCTCTTCTTTTTAAAAAGATAACATCATTAATAAAAAGTTGGCCCTTGAATAGGCAGGGGCTAGGAGCGCTGACCACCCTGCACCCTGACTCAAATCTGCATATAACTTTTGACTCTCCCCCAAACTTAACTACTAAATAGCTTACTGTTGACTGGAAGCCTTACTGGTAATATAAAAGTCAATTAACACATATTTGTATGTAATATGTATATTATATATTGTATTCTTACAATAATGTAAGCTAGAGAAAAAAATGTTATTAAAATCATAAGGAAGAGAAAGTATCTGTACTATTCATTAAATGAAAGTGGATCATCATAAAGTTCTTCATCCTAGTTGTAGTGTTCACATGGAGTAGACTAAGAAGGAGGTGGAAGAGGGGTTGATCTTGCTGTCTTAGGGGTGGCAGAGGCAGAAGAAAATCCACCTATAAGGACCCATGTAATTCAAACCAATTTTGTTCAAGGGTCAGCTATATATAGAATGTAGTGGTTAATATTTATTTATTATTAACATCTAGTTCTTGAAGTATTCTCATAAGTCACTGGTGTGTTTGCTCCCCACTGAGTATAGGTAACAAGCTGTTTATGTTCATTTAGTTTAATGTTCTTAGTACTATGCTAACTTTTATTTATTTAATCAGGTAGATTGTATAACTATAGTGATCCTGGGGTATAATACCTGATATTCACTACCTTGGATAGTTTAGTTTATTAACTACTAAAGGAAATAATATTGCCTATATTTTAGAGACGGCTACCTTAAGAAATGGATGAATTACCTCCTGTCTCTAACAAGTATCTCCATAGCCTACTGGTTTTAATTCTTGTGCCAACAATTTTTAAATATGTGAATTTTTCTGACAATGATTTATTCTTTGTCATCTCTTCATATGCTTAGTGTTCTCTTTCAAGATAGAGGAATAATATTTGTTTAAAAAAGACATGTTATAAATTATAGCAAAATGAATTGGTTTTTCCAAGTATATTACTTTTTGTGGTTTTTCTTTTTGCTTTTTTCCCTCCCCACAGTTTAAATAGTGAAGGAAAAGTGTAATCTGATGTTGGAGCGTTGACAGTAACAACCACATTTTGAAGTATTACTTACATATTATAGTGACAATCCAATCTAGAGAAAAATAGGAACCTACGGTGTTCTGTATACTGCTGTTCATTGTCCTTTTTATTTCTTTACCAGTGTGGACTTCCATATGTGGAGGTGCTGTGTAAAAACCGATACGTAGGAAGAACCTTCATTCAGCCCAACATGAGGTTAAGACAACTTGGTGTTGCAAAAAAATTTGGAGTATTGTCAGACAACTTTAAAGGCAAAAGAATTGTTCTTATAGATGATTCAATTGTGAGAGGCAATACCATCTCACCTATAATAAAATTGCTCAAAGAATCTGGTGCAAAAGAGGTAACTAATATTAAAATATATCAATAATTAATAATGTGATACTGACTTAAAAATACAATTGAGTATGGTGAATCAAAATGGATAGTTCAATATAATAAATTAACATTTTTCATATCAGGTTGGTTTAGGAATAACTGTGTAGCAGCTTGGAGAACATGTAATAGCCACTCTTATGCTATATACGTACTATATACTAAATTTAATCCTATTTAATAGATTAAAAAGCTCAATGTACAAACTTAAAATTTCTACAATTTAGAAAGTTTCCAAGATAGTTGTGATTATGATTTTCTAGCATTTTTTAATGACTCGTTAAGATTATGATCATCTTACTCTTTGGAATTTTATGAAGATTATATAATACACAAAGGTAAAAGTAAATTCAGTATCTATTACAGGCCGGGTATAGTGCTCACGCCTATAATCCTAGCACTCTGGGAGGCTGAGGTGGGCGGATCATTTGAGCTCAGGAGTTTGAGACCAGCCTGAGCAAGAGTGAGATCCCTTCTCTACTAAAAAAAAAAAAAATAGAAAAAAATTAGCTGGACAACTAACTATATATATATATATATATATATATATATATATATATATAAAATTAGCTAGGCATGGTGGCACATGTCTGTAGTCCCAGCTACTCGGGAGGCTGAGGCAGGAGATTGCTTGAGCCCAGGAGTTTGAGGTTGCTGTGAGCTAGGCTGACACCATGGCACTCTAGCCTGGGTAACAGAGTAAGACTCTGTCTCAAAAAAAATCACTCAATCAATAAGTAAGTAAGTAACAGAATAAAACAGCAGCTCTGGAGAAAGAATCTTTTGCAAATGGCTATTTTGAAACTCTTGTCCAGGACACACTGGCATCTAGAGCAGGGCTACCCTAAGTATGATTACTTGGTATAACGAATTAATTCTATGAGTAGTTTCGACACTACAGTTCTATGTTTACCATATGATTTTCCAGGATTTTTTTTTCATTTATTATTCAGTTAAACAAATTCTATGTTTCTTATCAATATGTTGTTACTAAATATTCTGTAAAACAATTTCATGTTGCATTTACTAAGTGAAAGAGAATTTTGCCTACTTACAAAGAATATGTGAAATGATTTCTTTTCAAGGTACACATTCGAGTAGCCTCACCACCAATTAGATATCCATGCTTCATGGGAATAAACATTCCCACAAAAGAAGAGCTCATTGCCAATAAACCAGAATTCGATCATCTTGCAGAATATCTAGGTAACTATTGAAATTTCTGTAAACATTTAATTGTTTGTTAACAGAGAAAATCCAAAGCTTGTCAGGAAGAAAGAGTTTTCAGGTAGAGAGAATTTGTACAAGCATACCAGTTAAACCCTCCCAAAGTCAGATCCCAAGAAAAACAAAAACAGGTTTTGGGTTTTTGGTTGTTTTTATTTCAAAATATTGATTAAGGGGGTATAAATGTTTTTGTTGCATGAATACCTTGTATTAATATAGTGCTTAAGTCAGAACTTTTGGTGGGCCCATCACCAGAATGGTGTTCATTGTACCCAATAAGCAGGTTTTTACCCCACACTCCCTTCCCCTTTCTTGGTTTCTCATGTCCTTTATATTACTTTGTCAAAAACAGTTTTATCACAGATTCTAATAGAATAATTTGGATATAGATACAAATCAAAAAGTAAAAACCTTGTGTAGTCTTATCTTTAATAATGAGGTAAGGAGACTTAGAGATCTAGTTTATCCTGGATGAGACAGCTTCCTTTCAAAATCAGGTGATGTATATAAACTGTGTAATTGTCACATGAAACACAACCATTGTGCTTTGGTACCTCCACACCAGTTGTTCGTGGCTGGCATTTCTTTCAGCTGGTTATTCCTGTGCCTTACTGGTTAATTTTTTTTTTTTTTTTAAAGCTTGTTTATACCAAATGGTTAAATATTTTGAATATCACCCTGCTGCATGTATTACCTATACGATCATAATATCACAAAAACTATATAATTTCAGCAGTGTTTCCCCATCTCACAGATGCAAAAATAGTCTTAACAAAAAGTAAGCAACCTTAAACTTAAATTTGAGCCCCGATCTTCCTCATTTGAAAATTCCTCTTTGAAAATGAACACTTCTCAGTTCTTTCTGGACTTGAAGCCTCTGCTGTTTTGAATTATGTTATACCCTGAATTCCAATTTATAATTTTAAAAATAAAGGCCTTGAGTTTTACTTTTTACCCTTTATTCTTTATTCTTCTCTTCCTGCCTTCCTTGCCTTCCTGCCTTCCTTGCCTTCCTTGCCTTCCTTGCCTTCCTTGCCTTCCTTGCCTTCCTGCCTTCCTTGCCTTCCTTGCCTTCCTTGCCTTCCTTGCCTTCCTTGCCTTCCTGCCTTCCTTCCCTTCCTTGCCTTCCTGCCTTCCTTGCCTTCCTTGCCTTTCTTTACTTTCTTTCCTTTCTTTCTTTTTTAAAGAAAGACTAAAGGAGAAATTTTTATCCTGGCTTAAATTATTCTGTTTGTAAATATTCTCTGTTGAAGCATTTCTTCCTTTCTAAAGGAACTCTCATGATCTTTTTATTTTTCCCTCTTTCCCCCTATAGGAGCAAACAGTGTTGTATATCTGTCAGTAGAAGGATTGGTTTCATCTGTACAAGAAGGGATAAAATTTAAAAAGCAGAAGGTGGAAAGGCAAGATATTATGATTCAAGAAAATGGAAATGGTCTGGAATGTTTTGAAAAGAAAGGTCATTGTACAGCTTGTCTCACTGGAAAATACCCTGTAGAATTGGAATGGTAGCTGTTAGGGGCAGATGTATCATTTCAAGATATAAAGTTGGTCAAGAAGTTACAGTGGTTACACCTTATCTGTTTACTGTTGCTCTGTTGGTACAATATAAAATGCTACATGCTTATGTTATACCTTTACACGTTTTAAGATTATTTTCAAAAGGGTACCAAAGTGCTAAAATTGAACCTTGCTAATTGTATATAATACAACAACATGTGGTATTCTTTTTTTACACAAGCATTGGCTAGTGTTTTGTACCTGATCAGAAAAGGCAGGTGGTAAGTGACATTTCTCACCTCCTTGCTTTAAAGGGTTTGCAAGAGGTTAGACCTAAGGTAGGAGGTGTGATGCAAACACGACAAGTGAGTTAAATATAACATTTCCTGTGAAGTTCGAATCCATTATACACTGTAGGTGTATAGCCTTTACAGTTCTGGCTGTAGTTTTGACATCGGCTTCACTGTCTAACCTTAAACAAAACTTACTATATACATAAAAAAGATCTTTTGTGCCTCAGTTTCCCCACCTGTGCAATGGGGTACTTTTATTATTAAATAACTAATAGGAATGTGAATAAATTTCATACTTTAGTGTTACAGCCATCATTTCACCCCCAAATTTTAAGATAGTACATGATTATTAGCTTTTAAAAAGCTAATGATTATTAACCTTTTTGAGATTAATTTGCAATTATGATTTTGTTATGATGGAGGGAGACATAGTTTGGCAGATCTTTGCCATCTGTCTTTGAGATACCCCAAGAATGGTTGTAAAAATCTGTCTGTGGAAAAGTTTTTCCTACATTTGACTAGAGAGTGTTCCATAATACTTAGTACCCTAATAGTATAAGCTCAGGAAGCGACCTAGTACATTTGAAATAAAAACCAAATTTTTAGATTCAGACAAACCCTTTATTCTTAATTTGATTATCATATGCCTTTTTAAATAAAGTGCTTGATCACTTGCAAGTATATACACATACATATGCTTGCAATTAAGTGATCAAGTAGAAACAGTCAATTTTATTTAAGGATCAAGGCGACAACTACTTTTTTGGAATTAGAAAGGCCATATCCAAGCATCAGCTAATAATCACTTTTTTCTACTTTGTATTATTAGAATTTAAAGAATTTTTTTCTTATAACATCTAAGATTTAGAAGTTTAAGATGACTTGCCCCCAACCCCTGTTTATATAAGATTTTTAAATCATAAAATTGTTTGTTTCCATGTTGTTACCACAATTTGCTGTATATAGTGTCCAAATCCATTTCAAAATTAATATTTATTAATAACTGAAATTGTTTGTCTTTATTTGGTATATAGCCTCCTATATTATATTATGGCAGGCCAAGATAAAATCTTGACAGCTCTGTAAGCCCACGTGCAGCAGTGGGTCTGGGTCAGATAACCCTGTGGCAGTGACACAGGCAGAGTGGCATTTGAATAAAGCCCTGGGACCACTTCAGCATTGTAGCCTCTTATCTTAAAGGTATCCCTATGGCAGCATAGAGGAGGCAAGACCCGTGGGTCCATTTTGAACTGGCCTTACTTACATTTGATTTTTAAAAACAAGAGACTCAGGGAAAGTACTAAACCAAAATCTCTGATTTTACTTTTGTGTTTTCCATAGTTTTTGTTTTATTGAGATGCTTTTGTAAAGAAAAGTAATACTGTGACAGTTTGGTAATTCTATAAATTGCTTAATATTTCTCCATCATGGCCTTTTATTTTCACAATTTTATAAAGTCTGAACTCAATTACAATTTTTTAACAATTTAATCTCAAACATTTACTTTAAATTTATATAAGTAGAGTGTTGTAAACTACAGAGAAGATGAATAGATCCTGTTTTCACAGGATCTATATTGTGAACTAAACCTTTTTTGTGACTTCTTTGTGATGTCTGAGTGACAAATATATGTTATAAGTGTGTTTAAATATGTGTGTGCTTTTTTTTAATAGTAGCTTTTTTAGTTAGTGCATGAAGACAACTTGCAGGCTCCATACTTGGCACCAGCTAATCAGATCTTATTTCTCTGATCCAGGCATTTCAATAAATAGGCCATCTCTTATGAACCTGGCAAAACTGCTGATTGAGTAGGAGGGACAAATAAAGTAATTAGAAATGCAATACTAAGTAAACAAATAGGTAAAAGGATAAATACACTGTGGTACATATAGACAATGAAATACTCAGTGCTGGCCGGGCGCGGTGGCTCAAGCCTGTAATCCTAGCTCTCTGGGAGGCCGAGGTGGGCGGATCGTTTGAGCTCAGGAGTTCAAGACCAGCCTGAGCAAGAGCGAGACCCCATCTCTACTATAAATAGAAAGAAATTAATTGGCCAACTAATACATATAGAAAAAAAAAAAATTAGCCGGACATGGTGGCGCATGCCTGTAGTCCCAGCTACTTGGGAGGCTGAGGCAGCAGGATTGCTTGAGCCCAGGAGTTTGAGGTTGCTGTGAGCTAGGCTGACGCCATGGCACTCACTCTAGCCTGGGCAACAAAGTGAGACTCTGTCTCAAAAAAAAAAAAAAAAAAAATACTCAGTGCTAAAAAGAATTGAGTTATCAAGCCATGAAATGACATGCGGAAAATTTAAATGCATATTAGTAAGTGAAAGAAAGCCAATCTGAAAATGCCACATACTATATATGATTCCAACTATGTGACATTCTGGAAAAGGCAAAACAAGGGAGACAGTAAAAAGATAAGTCATAGCCAAAGGTTAGCTGGGAAGGAAGGAGTAATAGGTGGAACATGGAAGATTCCTAGGGCAGTGAAACTACACTGTGTATAATACTAAAATGTAGATACATGTTATACATTTGTCCATATCCATGCAGCACCAGGAGTGAACCCTGCAGGTTTGTGTGATACTGATGTATCAGTGTAGGTTCATCAGCTGTAACAAATGTGCCACTCTGGGAAGGGATGTTGATAATGAGGAAGGCTATGTATGTGTGGGGGCAGGAAGTATATGAGAAATCTCTATACCTTCTCGATTTTACTATGAACCTAAAACTGCTCTAAAAATAGTCTGTTTTAAATAATTAAAGATTCCAGGGTCCCACCTCATAGCAAAACATCAAAATAATACATGCATATACTTTAAAAGTTAGAAAACAAGAGGTCACTGTGCTCCTCAGCTCTGCTCTCCAGGGTATCCACATTTAAATCTTTTCCTGTTATTAATGTCTGTTTTAAAGAATTAGTTCATACTATTTTTTAGTGTACTGATCTTAAATATCCTTTGTTTTCTTGCCCTGGAATCTATCAAAATCTGTTTTGACAGGTAGAGAATACATTCAATTATATTGAATGTATATTGCCTCTCAAAATCTTGCCTATGGCATCATTTAAGTCACTAATGCCTTCTTTCTTTGGGTTCTTAAGTAGAACCATGTCAACTCCTGTAAGGAAAACTGCCTGCATGTTTTTCTTTGTTTTTTTGAAACACAGTCTCACTCTGTTGCGTGGGGTAGAGTGCAGCAGTAGCCAGCTGCAACCTCAAACTCCTGGGCTCAAGCAACTCTCCTGCTTCAGCCTCCTGAGTAGCAGGGACTACCGATGTGCACCACAACATCTGGTTCACCTTGTTATTGATGTAGCCAAAGATACTGTTTCAAAACAACACGTAATCCTCATTTTTCCTTTAAAACCCCATGTCTTCCTTTACCGCCCTGATTATGTCCACTGTATTCCCATTGCAATGCTACTCTCAAATAAATATCTTTTTAATTTAAAGAAGAATCTCCCTCCCTGTTTGTTAGTTTGACAACCTTAAAAGCAAAGACTGAGGTTTCCTGAAGAAAGAATTCTCATGACTGCAACCCTGCTTTGAGTTTCCAGCCTGCTGATCTGTGGACTTCAAACTCAAGACTGCAACATCAACTCTTACCTGAATTTCCAGCCTGCTGGCCTGTCCTACAGATTTCTGACTTGTCAGTCCCCATAATCATGTGAACCATTTCTTAAAATTGATCAATCTCTCTTTTTCCAGATATTTATATCCTGTTGGTTCTGTTCCTCTGGAGAACCCTAATTCAGTAGCCTCACTCTCTGGGAATGCAGCCTGAATGTCCTCATCTCTCTATTCTTCTTGCATAGTCACTTGTCAAAATGCCAAACCAGAATAAACCCAACCATCAGCTTTCCACCTTCTGAACAGCTGAACACAGTAAATCCCACAATGCTCCATTATCCCAGTTATGCTACATGCTACAAGAGCACATAGCAGGAGAACCTAACCTTGTTTTGGAGTAGGGTCAAGGATTTTCAAAATTAGTTTTGAATATTTTTTAAGAAAACAAGATGTTGAGAACTGAAAGATGAGCAGTAAAATGAGTAGAATGTGCCAATGAATATACAAAGTATTAGCAGGGTGCAGGGGTAGGCATTTTATACCTCTGTGCAGGTGGAACAATGTAAGTGGATGGAAGAGAGTAAAAAGATAGTCGGGTCAGGCGTGGTGGCTCCTGTCTGTAATTCTAGCACTTTGGGAGGCCAAGGTTGGAGGATCCCTTTTGGCCAGGAGTTCGAGACCAGCCTGAGCTACAGCAAGACCCTGTCTCCACAAAAAGACAGAAAATTTTGCTGGGCATAGTGGCACCCACCTGTAGTCCCAGCTAATCAGGAGGCTAAGGCAGGGGGATTGCTTGAGCCCAGGAGTTTGAGGCTGCAGTGAGCTATACTAGTGGTCTCCAACCTTTTTGGCACCAGGGACTGGTTTCATGAAAGACAGTTTTTCCATGGGTTGGGGGCTGGGAGGGATGGTTTCGGGATGATTTTGCAGCCGCTCCCCAGCACTAGCATCACTGCCTCTCCACCTCAGATCATCAGGCCTTCCATTCTCATAAGGAGCACGCAACCTAGATCCTTTGCATGCACAGTTTACAGTAGGGTTCACTCCTGTGAGAATCTAATGCCAACACTGATCTGACATCTGACAGGCAGAGCACAGGCGGTGATGTGACCGAGCAAGGGATGGGAATTGGCTGTAAATACTGATGAAGCTTCACTCGCTTGCTCAGGGCTCACCTCCTGCTGTGTGGCCCAGTTCCTGACAGGCTATGGACCAGCACCAGTCCGCAGCCCAGGGGTTGGGGACCACAGAGCTATGACACCACTGCACTATAGCCTGTGCAAGAGTGAGCACCTGTCTCACACACAAAAAGGTGGGGAAACAAGTGCATAAGATGTTCTATGAATCCCTTTTGTGTTGCTATTAATATAAAAATATCTGAGATTGGGTAATTTATAAAGAAAAGAGGTTTATTTGGCTCACAGTTCTGCAGGCTGTACAAGAAGCATTGTGCCCACATTTGCTTCTGATGAGGGTTTCAAAGAGCTTCCAATCAAAGTGGGAGACAGGAGCAGGCATGTCACATGGTGAGAGATGGAGGGAGGAGGAGGTGCCAGGCTCCTTTAAACAAGCAGCTCTAGTGTGAACTATTAAAGCAAAAACTTACTCACTTTCATGAGGGATCTGCTCCCATAACTCAAACACCTCCCACCAGCTCCACCTCCAACATGGGATCAAATTTCAACATGAGATTTGGAGGAGCAAGCCAAATATTCCACACCATATCAGACATGAATCTCTGTTGTAAAGGTACTATTTAGTATAAGAAATCAGGTTTTGACAGGCACGGTGGCTCATGCTTGTAATCCTAGCACTCTGGGAGGCTGAGGCGGGAGGATCGTTTGAGCTCAGGAGTTTGAGACCAGCCTGAGCAAGAGCGAGACCCCGTCTCTACCAGAAACAGAAAAAATGAGCCGGGCATGGTGGCGCATACCTGTAGTCCCAGCTACTGGGGAGGCTAAGGCAGGAGGATCGCTTGAACCCAGGAGTTGGACGTTGCTGTGATCACACCATGGCACTCTAGCCTGGGGCAACAGAGACTGCCTCAAAAAAAAAAAAAAAAAACCACAGAAGTCAGATTTGGAAATAATGCAGCTGTTGCTGGTTTTTGGTATCCGTCACTGTCTAGGAAGGTCTGGGATCATAACCTCTTTAGAAGCTAATAAGATAGCCTGTTACGGTTTTATGGCAGTAGACATGAGATTCATGGATCAAAGATAAAAGAACTTTATTACTCATGGCAAAAGCAGTAGCCAGAACTTCATGTCTGCATGTTTCCCTTGCTTCCCAAGTCCCAATGGGATGACAGAGATGGGCCAAGTTGGATGTCTGCACATGTGTTGGGTTGCATTACAGGAGAAGAACGCTGATTTTAGGAGATTCAATACTTTTATAGTAAATGGAAACAAGCCTGCTCTTTGAGAGACACTTCAGCTCTGAAATTGATCACCCCGAACAGCTGTTGAAATATTACATGGATGAAGAAGTCAGGATCTTGCATTCTTGGCATACCCAGCAAGAATCTGCAGGGACACTCAGGCCCCATGACAGAAGACCCCTCCCAAGAGTATGCTGGGTTCATGGAATGTGGGTTGACGGAGGATGAGTAAATTCTCCTATAAGGCCTAAGAAATGCATCACTGAGGAGGTGATGTTTAAGCAGTATTTTCATCAAGTAGGCATGAGGAGAGTAGGGTATTTCTGCCTGAGACACAGCTAAAACATAGGTGTGGGTACATAAGGACTTGGTATGCTCAGAACACTGACTTACTAGCATCTCATCATAGAGCTTACAGTAGCAGGTATGGAAATGTGGAGGATGGGGTTGTGGAGAAGTCACCTGCTGTGAGAGATCAGGCTAGAAAGAAAAAAACTACAAACTATCTTGTTTACCTTGCTAAAGAGTCAGAATGTTATGATTCGGGCAATGCAGAATCACTGGTTTCTTATTCTCACATCAGGAAAATGCTATGATTGATTTGGTATATTTCAGAATGATCACTGTGCATTTCCAGGTAAAAATGGTGTCTTGAACATAGTCTTCTACATTTGCTGCTCCTTAAGACCCCCTGAAAATGCCGTAAAGGAATTTTTAGAGTCATAAATCCTTAAGGGTAGACAAATTAGGATAATGGAAATAAAATTCTGGATTCAATGGCAAAAGGCTCAGTTGATTTGGAAAAGCTAATTCTAAACCAGTGTGAGCATAGCCAACAGGCAATCCTGTTTATATCACAGAATCCCATAAAAAGCTCAGAAACTGGCTTCTGGAAGTAGAGCTGAAGAGCGTAATGAAAAGGATTGGAAGTTCATTTGGGAATGAGTTATATCCTTATGCCATTCTCAACTTCAGCCTAGATTTGAAAGCTTTGTTGTTCAAGGGAGTAAAACAGAGGGGTTTTGTATTGGAGGACACCAAAATAGGAGAATTGAAATTTTTACTGAATTGTGAGACACACCCCACCCTCAGTAGCCCTCTTCTCCCACTTGATTTTCAGTAAACTTGTCCCATGGACTCAGAGCTTCCAATCAGCTTTTAAATGTGCCCCTTTGAAATATGAGCAGAATAATCAAGGATCACGAGACACCCTAGGAAAGCCTCTAATACAAAAGAGCCAAAACCAATAGAAGAAAGAAAAAGAAGAAACTTGAGGGAAATAAGATACGGCAAGGGAAGAAAAAAAATTCAAAAAAGATACCATTAATATCACAGATTTGAAAGGTGATACTGCAATAATAAAACAGGTCACTCTGGCAGCAATTTAGTCAAGTGGAGCCAACCAAGACTGGAAAGGCTTTAGGAAAAAGCTGACCAAGAAGAACCGAGAGATCTTCTGAACTAAGGTAACAGTAATGCAGATGAAGATGACATTTTAGAAATGCAGATTCTAAGTCCCTCACTAAACTAATTCAGAACCTCTGCTGATGGGATCCAGGAATTTGGAATCTGTCTCTTTAAACATCCCTGGCGATTCTGACGTATCTAGCTGGGCACTGATCTAGAGATAGGGGACTAGAGGACACAGAGTCTAATTGGATATAGGAGGGTAACAAAGTGGTGAGGCTGTTAACCCGCTGGCTTGGTGGATCATCGATGGTGTCATCTCCAAATATAGAGACAAACACAAGATGGACATTTACTACCCCGTCAACCAAAAATAAAAAGTGGCCATGTTAGTTTGAAGACCTTGTGGTACATCCTGGTGGAAAAGTACAGTTGGCAAGTGGAGATTTTTTTGCTTGGATCAGAGCTACAGTTTTCTTGTCACCAACAACTAAGGCCGCGAGAGCATCCTATGCTTTTTCACATACTGTATTGTCCATATTGAGCTGCCCTCTCATCCCCTCCTCCCGCCAAACTAAAAAAAAAAAAAAAAAAAAAAATCCTGATTATTTTCTTTCCGCTACTTACAGTAGCTTAAAAACACCACCGATACCGCCTTTGACACTTACTGTAATAATTTACGTCTCCAACTATAACAACTCTCTTGGAAACAGAGACTTCCATTCAGGCATATAGCTTGCATAATTCTCTCCCCCTCAGACCTGTTTTATTTTCTTTACAGATCCCATTAAAAGCCACTATCAAGCCCTATCAAGTTCCTTAGTTATCGTTTCAATTTGCTTCCCAATTAAAGTGTCAGTTTCCTTAGGACAGAGACTTCCTACGCTGAAGTCACGGTCGCCAGCTGTCTTGGGCAGGTTTTCAGAAAATGCCATTGGTTGAAGGCCAATAACTCGTATTTCACAATGATTTCATCTTCCCTCACATCGGCCCTAGGCGATATTTTTATCCCCACTTTATGAACGAGGAGACTGCGGTTCAAAATTCAAGAATCTTGCTTGCCTCGAGATTCCTGGCAAGTATGAAAGGGGTGGCTCCAAGCTGGTCAACCCCAAAGTCCTTGCAGACACTGTCCAAAAGCTTGCGCGTCCACGGGGAGCGCTGAGCAGAGCTGGTGAAGGGAACAGCCTCCAACTCTTCCTCCCTTAAATTGCCTCCACAGCTTCAAGACCAGGCCAGGCAGCGACGCGGCCTGGCCGAGGTCGCTCGCGTGACGTCATGGAGCGACGCGGGATATTTACGTGTTGGTCGTGCTGCGAGGTAGCTTTACGGCTTCCGGGTATGAGCAGTGTCCCGCCTGGGCTGCCTGGAAAAGGTCTCTCCTCCGCGAGACCTGCCGAGTGAGTCGCCTCAGGCCCCGGTGTCATCTCGGGACGCGGTGTCTGGCGGGCGTCTGTGTGAGGGAGGCGAAGTGCGGCGAAGCCTGGGGCTGTTCCCGCACAGGTTTGCTCAGCTGCAGAGTGTCAGAATTTGCCTGACCCCGGATTTGAATTCGTGGGACTGGCGGGCCGGGGTGGTGCAGACTAACCTTGACTTGTGAGAAATTCCCTGAATCACCAACCTCCGACCCCTCCGCCCCTTCCTTCCCATGAAAGTAAGCCTGCTCTGCCTACTTCCTAGCGTGGTGAGGACTGAACTCTGACTTTTTTTTTTTTTTTTTTTTTTTTTGCTAAAAACTCCTTCCTAAGGAGGCCAGCTGGGTCAGGCTGGCAACTGGTAAGGAGGCCAGCAGGGTTAGGCTAACAAAGGGTAAATTCCCACTAAGCGGCTTTTGTTAACCAAATAAAGCAGTGGTTTGCTTCCCAACCTGATTCTGGTATGGCATTAACTTCACCTAAAAGATAAGAAGCCCCTATCTTAACTCAAGCATCCTAGCAGATGCCTATCATAAATTTAAAATGTCTTAACTCAAGCATCCTAGCAGATGCCTACTCTTAAATTTAAAGCATCTTAAAACATCCTAACAGGTGCCTATTGTAAATTTAAAATGTTCTCCTATCTGGACCTTCCAGAGTGCCCACAACCTTATCTTAAAATAAGCATATCCTTTCTGGTGTTCTAGACAAAGTCTAACTCTCTCAGCCAATTGCCAGCCAAAGAATCTTTAAACCCACCTATAACCTGTAAGCCCCCGCTTCGAGATGTCCCACCTTTTTGGGCCAAACCAATGTATGCCTCTCATGTATTGATTTGTGACTTTGCCTGTAACCCTTGTCTCTCTGAAAATGTATAAAACTGAACTGTAACCCAGCCACAGCGAGCCCACTTGCTCAAGGCTTCTTGAGAGTTGCTCCGGGTCATGGTCCTCAAATTTGGCTCAGAATAAATCTCTTAAAAATTATTTTGCAGACTTTGGTTTTTTCCGTTGACAGTGGTTTCCAGGAATGTTTTGGAAGCTATAAAGGGCTTTGTTATTAAACGTAGTTGTATAATGTAGGTTAAGAAACAGGTGGATTTACTCCTCTTTAAAATAGCCAGTAACCTAGGGAGAGTCCCCAGAGCAGTAGAATTTGTTGACACTCTTAAGACCTCTGGTGACTAAATAGCAGCTTCTACAGTTGTAAAGTAGCAATTATGTTAAACTTAATGATACTATTAACAATAAAATTTGCTTGCCAGACTTTGCTTTTTTTTTCTTTCTTTCTTATAAGATCTCAGAAATGTTTGGGCATCCAATAAGTAGAGTATTCTCTACTGGAGGGCATATATTTGTGACCAAATGAATGAAAATGAAAACCTGAGACAATAAGAATGGAGTTTGCCTTCTTTGTAGCAACCACTGGGAAACTGGAAATTAAAGGTAGAAAAAACATCTTACTGTATAGCTGTGTGGTGAGTGTTGTAATTTGTCATAAAAATGTCATGTTCTTTAAGGATTTAATTCATTTTATAATCCTGCCCCTCACTTCGATGTAATTTTAAAGCTATAATATATTGATCAGATTGTTCTCATGTAGAAAATCAACTGCTACACTTGTTTATGCATTCAAGGAAAAAAGCATCTTTGTATATAAACTGAATATTTGTTAAAATTCCTCAGTATACTACATTCCATAGTGTAGGCAATTTGTTTTTTTTTTGAGACAGAGTCTCACTTTATTGCCCAGGCTAGAGTGAGTGCTGTGGCATCAGCCTAGCTCACAGCAACCTCAAACTCCTGGGCTTAAGCAATCCTGCTGCCTCAGCCTCCCAAGCAACTGGGACTACAGGCATGCGCCACCATGCCCGGCAACTTTTTTTCTATATATATTAGTTGGCCAATTAATTTCTTTCTATTTATAGTAGAGATGGGGTCTCGCTCTTGCTCAGGCTGGTCTCGAACTCCTGAGCTCAAATGATCCGCCCACCTCGGCCTCCCAGAGAGCTAGGATTACAGGCGTGAGCCACCGCGCCCAGCCAGGCAATTTGTTTTGTTTTGTTTTGTTTTGTTTTTTTTTGAGACAGAGTCTCACTTTCTTGCCCAGGCTAGAGTGAGTGCCCTG
This sequence comes from Mirza zaza, assembly GCA_008750895.1. NCBI lineage: Eukaryota > Metazoa > Chordata > Mammalia > Primates > Cheirogaleidae > Mirza > Mirza zaza. The sequence goes on from VSMD01072820.1 coordinate 38,125, forward strand.
GTGTCAGCCTAGCTCACAGCAACCTCAAACTCCTGGGCTCAAGTGATCCTGCTGCCTCAGCCTCCCAAGTAGCTGGGACTATAGGCATGCGCCACCATGCCCGGCTAATTTTTTTTCTATATATATTAGTTGGCCAATTAATTTCTTTCTATTTTATAGTAGAGACGGCGTCTTGCTCTTGCTCAGGCTGATTTTGAACTCCTGACCTCGAGCGATCCTCCTGCCTCGGCCTCCCAGAGTGCTAGGATTACAGCCGTGAGCCACCACGCCCGGCCTTAACCACTTTATCTTAATCCGTCATAGTAACTGAAGAAAAATGACATGTGTGGTGCTTTATGTTTGCTTTTCTTTTTTTTTAAGAGATAGGGTCTCCCTCTGTCACTCACACTGGAGTGTAATGGCCAATCATAGCTCACTGCAGCCTTGAACTCCTATACTCAAGCAGTCCTCTTGCCTCAGCCTCCATAGCAGCTACAGGCATACACTACCACACCTGGCTGAATTTTTTTGTTCGTTTTTTTTTTTTTGTTTGTTTGAGACAAGCTCTTGCTCTACATTGCCTGGGCTAGAGTGCTGAGGTGTCACCACCATAACTCACGCTAACCTCAAACTCCTGGGCTTAAGCAATCCTGCTTCAGCCTACCAAAGTGCTAGGATTACAGGCATGAGCCACCACCATGCCCAGCCATGGCTAATTAAAAAAAATTTTTTTAGAGACAATCTCACTGTTTTGCCCAGGATGATCTGGAACTCATGGCCTCAGGCTATCCTTCTGCCTCAGCCTCTTGAGTAGCTGGAATTATAGGCATGGGCAACCATGCACAGCTCTAAATTTGGTTTTATTGATTAATTTTTTATATATTTCTTTCCTTTTTTTCTCCCCCAGAGACAGGTCTCACTGTGTTACCTCTTTTACACTGAGGTCAGTTGACAGAGATGTCTACATTTCTGCCTGTTTCATTTTCATCTATGTATACCACTCCCCTTCCAAGTTTTTTTCAAGCTCTGACCCAGCATTAGGCTGATTGTATCAAATTAACTTTCATCCTCATTGTTCTTAGTAAAGTTACCATAGACATTTCATAAGTCAGAGTCTGTATTTATCTGTCTCTGTTATGGTTATTTTTGTGAGTAGTGATTACAGAGAAGTTTCTCTCTCTCCCTCCACCAAGCTCCCTAAAACGCCCCTTTCCCCTAACATTTCTGTATGTTTGTAGAGTTCTCTGCTACAAATTGATGTTTAGATAAACTTCAGTGCAATGACTCTTCAGGAATTGGTGCATCAGGCTGCCTCTCTTTATTTGAACAAAGTAGCTGTGTGTTTTGATGAATGCAACAACCAGCCTCCACTTCATTACACCTACAAGACTGTGGTTAATACTGCTTCAGAATTATCAAATTTTCTTCTATTACACTGTGACTTTCAAGGAATTCGAGAAATTGGTCTCTACTGCCAGCCTGGGATAAACTTACCCTCTTGGATTTTAGGGTAATATTTTTTAGAACTATAAATTTGGTATTACTCTAAGCTAATTGATACTTTTTTAATAAATAGAATATATTGCAAGTTGCTGTTCTGTTTATAATTAGATTTTTCTGTATTGTTAGGTCAATTCTAGAGAAGTTAAAGGAGTTTACGTTTCCCCTAGTAGTATTTTTTAATCATTTAAATTAATTATTCTGAACTTACTTAGGAAATCCTAGAAGTTTTCACTAATAGAACATTTAACTATTTCCAAAATGTAAGAGCTTCATTTGTCTCTTAAAGGAAAACAATTGTAACAGTTTATAAAAATTTGTTGTTAGGTCAGAGAAAATAGAGATTTCATAAATAACATGGCTGTCTCCTCCCACTCCTATCCCCATCCCCACCCCCACCCTCAGACTGAAATTTTTGGCACTCAGGTATTCAATAAATGAATGAAGGAGAGTTTTGGATAATGGTTCATAAAAAGTGAAATATGAGTAGGAAGACACTTCCAACAAATAGTTGCAAAATGTTCATTCATTTAAATAGTTCTAGAATATTATCCTCAAACGGCAGCTGCTGTTCTAGGGTTCTGCAGTAAATAGAAATTGCCAACAGACTAGAGAGGTTGATAGTTATCCTATAACATGCATCTTAGTAGATGGATTATATGAGTATAGAGAAAAAGATGTTCAAAATTTATTTAATCATTGACAAAAATTTACTGAAAATTTACTATGTGTAAAGATCTAGTGTCCTTGAGGTGGACCTCAAAATACTTACAATGAATAAATGATCTTTTATCTTGTTTATACAAGTATTACTACATAAAAACCAACCTCAAAGGTTTTTTTTTTCCCCCTTAAGATATCCTGGTTTTGGTGAAATAGGTGTTTTATGAATCTGCGTACTATAGAAGTTGCATGTTTAGTTTCTTTTATGTTACATAGGCAGATGAAGAAATTAGACTCTGCTACCTGTTTGGTATTTTAGTAGTGGCCAATACAAAATTTATTATACTGTAATACATTAACTTTTTAAAATCTTGTATTTCTCTGTGTTCATCTATGAAAATTTAGTATTATAAAAATACTTAGGATATCCATCATGAGCAAGATAATATAACAATATTTATAACTAAAAATGGGTCAGTGAAAACACTGGAAATTTCTGCTAAACAGTCAAGTGCATAGAGAAATAGAAATGCATAAAGGAAGATTATTTTCAACAGAAAATTTATGCTGACTCTACTTATTTCTTTAGAATTCTCCAACTCCCTGCTGCTTATGCTCCTATTGATCCAGATTCACCACCATCATTATCAACTCATTTTATGAAAAAATGTAATCTAAAGTATATCCTTGTTGAAAAAAAGCAAATGAATGTAAGTCTGGGTATTTAAATTGGGTTTTGTGTGTATTACATTTATCTTTCAATTGAAGGGTTGCTGCTACCCCCACCTTGATGTCTAAATTTGCTAAATCTTGGAGTGTTTCTCAGTCTCAGCACTATTGACATTTAGGGTTGAGTAATTGTTGTGAGGAATGTCCTGTATGTTATAAAATGTTTAAGCATTATCTTAGGCCTTCACTTATTAGATGCCAGTGGCACCTGCTGGTTATAATAAACAAAAATGTCTCTACACGTTGCCAAATGTCCCCTTGAGTTACCCTCCACCCCCATACTCCATTGATAACCACTACTCTATGTTATAAACATATCTGTTAGCCTTTTAATAATGTATTATGCATTGTTTTGAATTTCCTTTGTCTTTTCAAACTATTTCTTATACTGGAAAAATTTTTTAGTGCTTAAAACTTTTATTTTTGTATATTTATGGCAGTTATAGGGTCGATAGCATTAAAGAATTATAATCAAGCTTACATTTTGAAAAAGAGATTGGCACTTAGCACAGTACTTTCTAGAAAATTAAATTTATTAATTTTTTATTTTTAAGTGACTGCCAACCAAAGATGTAACCAAGAAACTGCTTTGGGGGCAAGAATTGGTATTATATACATGCAGCCTATGTTTCATTATTATTTCTGTATTGCTTTTTTTTTTTTTTTTTTTGAGACAGAGTCTCGCTTTGTTGCCCAGGCTAGAGTGAGTGCCGTGGCATCAGCCTAGCTCACAGCAACCTCAAACTCCTGGGCTCAAGCAATCCTGCTGCCTCAGCCTCCCAAGCAACTGGGACTACAGGCACGCGCCACCATGCCTGGCTAATTTTTCTATATAAGTTGGCCAATTAATTTCTTTCTATTTATAGTAGAGATGGGGTCTCACTCTTGCTCAGGCTGGTTTCAAACTCCTGAGCTCTAGCAATCCGCCCACCTTGGCCTCCCAGAGGGCTAGGATTACAGGCGTGAGCCACCAGGCCCAGCCTCAGGCTAGTTTTGAACTGCTGACCTTGAGCAATCTGCCCACCTTGGCCTCCCAGAGTGCTAGGATTACAGGCGTGAGCCACCGGGCCGGGCCTATTTCTTTATTGCTTATTTATAAAATAATTGTTTTACTAAAAAGGAAGAATATTACAGATAATATATTCAATTTAGCCAATTTTTACCCATTTTCTTTTTTTTAATTTTTATTTTTTTATAATTTTATATATTTTTAATTTTTTTTTGTTTGTTTTTCTTTTCTCGTCAAGTAGAGATTTTTAAAAACTTCAACCCATTTTCTATATTAACCAATTTTTATTTGGGGATAACCTAAATGCATTCTCTCTGTGTGTGTATGTTCTTTTTGTGTATCTAGAGATAGATAGTTTCAAGAGCTTGAGATATATTGAAGACTTTCTAGAGAATGAGTATTAGAGTAAGGCTTCTAGAAAGAGACAATTGAAGTATTAATTTGGTTAATAAATATTTTTTAAATATTTATCAGTGTCTGACCAAAGTTTTCTCCTCTACTCAAATTGGTTATTCCCTTGTTAAATAAACAAAACTGAAATGGGGATATCACATTTATTTTTCATAACAACCTTGGTGAAAATTTTACAAAAGAAGTGGCTGAGTGGTAGTATTAATTGTCAGTGTCCAGGTGGTATTTATGACTGCATATACTTAAGGAGTTGGGCACATAGCAAAACCTTATAGAAAGTTCCCTGCTCCCTGTTCCTAGGTTATGTTTCATTAAGCTATTTTTATATCAATTTAAAAAAGTATATTCAAAGGAACCTGACTTTCAATATGTACAAACTGAATTTAGCATCTCTTCATCCAAACTTCTGCATTAATTCATCCCATCCACCAAATCACCTGAGTCATAAACCTAGCAATCTTCTTAGACTCACTCCATATCCAGAAAGTCACCATGTCTTACTAATTCTTTGCTCATATACCCTTTCGGACTGCTCCTGTTGCAGCAAAGTAGTTCAGGGCCATGTAGCATATCTGAAGTACTGCAAAGATTCATTAAATGCCTCTTAACAGTCTTATCATTCTGTCCTTGGTGGAGTAGAGTCTACTTTATGCTGTTGTCACCTTCAATTGAATTCCATCACTTATAGGTTAAGGTCTGAACTCCTTAGTGCTGAATGTACAAAGTTAAGGATTTGTATCTCATCTCATCCATCAACAATATAACTCACCTTCTCACCGTCCCCTAATTCCGTACCTTATTGGAATGCTTAATGTTCTCCACAGTACCACCTTTCTCAGATCAGATACTCTATATTGGCTGTTTGCCTGAAGTCTCCATTTTTATTATTTGGAGAATAGCTACTTGTAACACAAATACTACCTACGAAGGAATATTTGACCTTCTAGGCAGAGTAAGTGCAGCCTCCTGTGTTCCCATTAACATTTCAAGGATACTTTATTATCACACTTAATACATTACATTGCAGTTGTGTGTTTTTATATATCTGTTTATTTTGAAAATGAGTTTGAAAGTAAGGAGAGTACTTTATTCTTAGAGATTTGTCATGTATCTTTTTTTTTTTTTTTTTGAGACAGAGTCTCACTTTATTGCCCAGGCTAGAGTGAGTGCCGTGGCGTCAGCCTAGCTCACAGCAACCTCAAACTCCTGGGCTCAAGCAATCCTACTGCCTCAGCCTCCCAAGTAGCTGGGACTACAGGCATGTGCCACCATGCCCGGCTAATTTTTTCTATATATATTAGTTGGCCAATTAATTTCTTTGTATTTATAGTAGAGATGGGGGTCTCGCTCTTGCTCAGGCTGGTCTCGAACTCCTGAGCTCAAACGATCCGCCCATCTCGGCCTCCCAGAGAGCTAGGATTACAGGCTTGAGCCACTGCGCCCGACCTGTCATGTATCATTTTATCCTTGGATAGCAAGTACTCTCCCAACCCCCTTACCCTGAAAAAAGCCATTTTGAATAAGTAAAGGAATACAGTTGGCTCTTCGTATCCAGAGGGTTCCCCATCCAGGGATTCAACCAACTGCAGATTGAAAATATTCTAAGGGAAAAAACATAATAGAAAATAACAATACAACAATAAAAAATAACACAACACATAGAGTATAGCAACTACATAGCATTAATTTTATATTAGATATAAGTAATCTAGAGATGATTAAAGTATATGGGAGGATGTGCATAGGTTATATGCAAATACTATGCCATTTTCCATAGGACTTGAGCATCCTCAGATTTTGATATCTGTAGGGGTCCTGTAGTCAATCCCCCATGGAGACTGAGGGATTACTATATTTTACATTACTTTATAAAAAAGGAATATCTTTTAATGTATTAACATTATAAACTTTGTCTCCCATCTGACATAGAAATTCAGATCTTCATATGAAACATTATTGAACTGTGATACATTTACAGTAGAACATAATGGCCTAGTACTCTTCACACTTCACTGGAAAAATGGTGACATGAACCTGATGCTAAGTGATAGAAAAGAGAAACACGAAAAAGAAAAAAGAAAAAGCGGCCTAAGTTCTGACAACAGCAATGAAGAAAAAGTAGAACACATGGATGTGAGGCTAAAGCATTGCTTAGCCTATGTTCTACATACATCAGGGACTACAGGAATACCAAAGACTGTCAGAGTGCCTCATGAGTGTATAGTACCAAATATCCAGCATTTTCGGTAAGTTCCATTCTTTAAATTCTTAGAACTTGCATTTTAAGGGAAGAAAAGAGTTTTACAATATTTGTTTTTTAACTCTGGTTTCTAAATTGATAGTCTTAAGTAATTGAGTGTCTTTTGTTTCAGCTCTATCTGAACTTCAGTTCTCTGCAGACTAAGTCTTTACCTGTTTGATCCAGGCCTAAAGACAGGTCAACAATTGATATGGTTAGAGGTTTTGCTTCTCAATTATTAATAAAAAGGGAGAAAGGGTTTTCCTAGCAGGTTTTCCTTTCAGTATATCTAAAGCATTCAAAATGTAATTAATATAAACATTAATGAGGTATTTTATATTTTTATCCTAATCGTCTTCAAAATCTGGCATATATTTTACATTTACACATCTCAGTGTGGACCAGCCATATTTTTAGTGCTCAGTGGGTACTACTGAACTGGATGGCACATGCTGGTCTAGAAAGAGAATGGTTAGGCTGGGCGCGGTGGCTCACGCCTGTAATCCTAGCACTCTGGGAGGCCGAGGCGGGCGGATTGCTCGAGGTCAGGAGTTCGAAACCAGCCTGAGCGAGATCCCGTCTCTACTATAAATAGAAAGAAATTAATTGGCCAACTAATACATATAGAAAAAAGCTAGCTGGGCATGGTGGCGCATGCCTGTGGGTCCCAGCCACTCGGGAGGCTGAGGCAGTAGGATCGCTTGAGCCCAGGAGTTTGAGGTTGCCGTGAGCTAGCCTGATGCCACGGCACTCACTCTAGCCTGGGCAACAAAGTGAGACTCTGTCTCAAAAAAAAAAGAAAGAGAATGGTTAAATGCTATAGAGAGAGATGTCTGTTGTAATTGATAATATGTGAACTGAAATAAGATCTTAAGCCCCCTGGCCAACTGAATGGACGCCCTTTTGGCCAGGGGGAGTTCAGAAAAACCTTAACGCTGAGTTGCTGGCCATGAGAAGAAGGGAGGTCAGATATGCCTTGTTATGCCCCCTGCTTTTTAGAGTTATTCCTTGTAACAGTAAGATACTAAATCATTAAATCATTAGGAGGACCTGAGGTAATGCATGGCAAAGATTAAACCACACCTGCAGTCCATCAATGTTTACTTAACAGATCACTTGAGTCCAGTATATGTGTGGTAGCTTGTCTCTAACAAGACTTCCTGACACATTCCAAGCCTTTAAACATAGACAAAACTTTTTATTTCTTTACCAATTACAAATCAAAGACTCTTTGAACCCACTTATAACCTGTAAGCCTCCTCGGCCTTTGAGATGTCCTGCCTTTCAGGGCCAAATCAATGTACACCTTTCATGTATTGATTTACGATTTTTACCTGTAATTTTTACATGTAATTTTATGTGTAATTCCATATATGTATAAAAACCAAACTGTAACCTGGTGACCTTGGGCACATTTTCTCAGGCCCTCTTGAGGCTATGTGCTCCAAGCCGTAGGTAACATATATTCGGCTCAGGATATACCTCATTAAAATATACCTCATAAAATAAAAAACTCTCATTAAAAGAGTTTTTCTTTTTTTTTTTTTTCTGTTATCAATATGGTCTTTAGTGACTTCCACGTGCCCAAGGTTGAGGACAGGTTACAGTAGGATGGAGGGAGATAAGGGAATGGGAGGTAAAGAAGTGGAGGTAACAAAAGTTAAGTGTTATTTTCTAGAACTAGTTTTGATGGAAAAGAAATAAGGAATTCTGGGGTGGGTGTAGGTTTTTTCTCTTTGTTTTAAGATGGGAGAGGTTTATAGGCTGAGGATAGGGAATTGGTAGAGATAGTTGGTTTGAATACTGAAACAGGAGTGCTGGCAAAGGAGTAAGATACCTTGAGATGGGATGGAGTGTCATTTAAAATACTGAGTAGAGTACCTCTTCTTTAGATACTCTTAAACAGATAAGAAGGATAGGCCAGGCTCAGTGGTTCACGCCTGTAATCTTAGCACTCTGGGAGGCTGAAGCGGGCTGATTGCTCAAGGTCAGAAGTTCGAGACCCCGTCTCTACTAAAAACAGAAAGAAATTAATCGGCCAACTAAAAATATATAGAAAAAATTAGCCGGGCATGGTGGCGCATGCCTGTAGTCCCAGCTACTTGGGAGGCTGAGGCAGGAGGATCATTTGAGCCCAGGAGTTTGAGGTTGCCGTGAGTTAGGCTGACGCCACGGCACTCTAGCCCGGGCAACAGAGTGAGACTGTCTCAAAAAAAGATAAGAAAGATAATAAATAAATCCTTGGTGTTAGAGGAAGCTGGTGGATTGTAACTTTTGTATGCAGTAGGAGGCCACTCATTACCTAAGAGTATGGGACGGGAGGAGGGGATGGGGATATAGGGAACTTGAAGAGAATAGAGCAGCTCTGAATCTAGGGGAGGAGGGAGAGACAGCTTACTAAGAGGTGCTGGGCAGCAGAGGCAGGAATGGTCTGTAAAAGTGGGAGCAAACATTTGCTCAGGGAGGATTGAGGAGCTGATTTATGACTAAAGTTCAGGGTGTCCCAAAAGTTTCCATACATAGGGAAAATGGGAAGTTGTAGCTAAATGTACCTTTAGTTACAAAATACTCATTACAAAATTTTTCCTTTGTATGGAGAATCTTGGGACACCCTATATATGAATTTCTTGATATCTATTTTGTGCTTCAACTTAATGCATTTGCCTGTTGAAAATCCCTTTTTGTTTTACTTTTAGGTTCTTAAGTAAGGGTTGAAAATAATTAGATTCTGAAGAGATGAACTGTTAAGATATCCAATCTAGAAATTAAACCAGTAGTGTTAAATTTCCTATTTGTTTTACACTTAAATCACTAAGCTAGGGAGTACCAAATTTCAGGCATATTTTAGAACAATCTTATTTCTGTTGCTGGCTCTTTCCAAATATTACCAGAATAACCTGTTGATAAGACAACGCTACATTTTCTTGCTTATGTTGGTAAGAGGCAGTGCTGCCTCCACAGAGTATGACAGACAGTCTCAGACTAAGGGAAGGGCTAGGTCTGATTTATTGAGATTCTGACGTCTGGTTTAGATGATCTTTCAATACAGGGTTTTAATTTTAAAGATTGGATAAGGATAATTATTTTTTAAATATTTAAGAATTAGTTGATGTTTATGACTTTGCACAAGTTATTATACTTAACCTCCCTGAACTTCAGTTTTCTCCATTTTAAAATGGGGGTGGTAGTGGCAGTAGTAGATACTTTTTCTCTACTCCCTGAGGTTCAGTACCTGGAGGCCTTTGAATTAAACTGACTAAAGACAGATTAAGAGGAGAAAAAAAGTTTATTCCTATGCAAATAGGAATTTACAAAAGAAGTAACTAGAGTTAGAGACTTATATACCTAATTTAGTAGGAGAAAGGGAGGGAGAAAAGACTTCTATAGCAAGAACAAATGCATTTTTTAGGAAAGATAAATGGGTTTTCAAGGACAACAAACAGGAGATAAGAAAGTTTGTGATAACACTGTGTATGCAGGTGGGATGGTCTCTCTGCTTCATGGTCATAAAACTCCCCAGAGAGGGGTTTTATGGTTTACTTGGTCTTCCTGGGAGTAAAAACTACTCTGAAGAAGAGGTTTATGGCAGCCTCATTTCCCATAAATTTCTGCTTTTAGTCAGATAAGGGAAGCTCCAAGGAGGTTTCTTTCTATATCTGTTGAATCTCAAATATCTTTAGCTTTAAATAATCTTCATACCAACTCTGGGTTCTGAGTGGGTCCTCAGATAACCATACCTGCTTCATATGGTGGTTGGGAAAATGAGAAACAATATATTAGATACCCAGCACCGAGCCATTAAGTCGTACATTCAAACATGTTTTTCATTCTACCTTTTTTTCTCTAAGATCTGTCTTTTGTCTTTCCTCAACTTTTCTTATTTATTTTAACCCCCCCCCCCAACTTTTCTTTTTTTTTTTTTTTTTTGAGACAGAGTCTCGCTTCGTTGCCCAGGCTAGAGTGAGTGCTGTGGCGTCAGCCTAGCTCACAGCAACCTCCAACTCCTGGGCTCAAGCGATCCTCCTGCCTCAGCCTCCCAAGTAGCTGGGACTACAGGCATGCGCCACCATGCCCGGCTAATTTTTTTTTAAATATATATATATATTAGTTGGCCAATTAATTTCTTTTTTATTTTTTATAGTAGAGACGGGGTCTCGCTCAGGCTGGTTTTGAACTCCTGACTTTGAGCAATCCGCCCACCTCGGCCTCCCAGAGTGCTAGGATTACAGGCGTGAGCCACCGTGCCCGGCCCCAACTTTTCTTACATTGAATGCATCTTAAGCTGCTTTCTTGAAATTAAATGCCATGGAGCATTCATCCTGCATGTATGCTTAACATTGCCCATTTTTGTTCATAGAATGAAGAGAGAATTAAGTTCAGGGTTATGCTTTGTTGGAAGCCTGTTAGAAACTTTGCTCTCCCCTAAATATGTAACTAGAAAACCAGACAATATTTGTGAGGAATAATTCCCTTAAAAATTGAAGTTTGAGTGTAGGCTTTGTTGGGCTCAGAAGTTGATATCCCCAAGTATGCCATTTTAGCATGGTGAGTACTTTGAGCTGAAGGACATTGGAAAGGCCTCAGAAGCAGTCTCTTTCTGAACTTTTCTGCCTTTCTTTCGAATCTTGCTTCCCCTTCTCCCAAGGTGGGCCATAGAGATTAGAATCACTACCCAAGGCAAGTCATAGAAACCAGACCCCTTCTGCCCTAAAGCCAGTCATAAAACTTAGAAATATTACTCTAACCTTCCTCTACCTTTCTGTGTAAGAGCTTACCATAAAGAAATTCTCTGACCTACCTTGTCTGAAAGTAGATCACAAGAAGGGTCTGCCCTATACCCAGGAGGAAGGAATGCTACATGGAAAGAAGAGTTTAAACAGACTGGGTATAGTGGCTCATACCTGTAATCCTAGCACCCTGGGAGGCCAAGGCAGGAGGATTGCTTGAGGCCATGAGTTCGAGAACACCCTGAGCAAGAGTGAGACCTCATCTCTACAAAAAGTAGAAAAATTAGCCGTGTGTGGTGGTACATGCCCTAAGTCCCAGCTACTCGGGAGGCTGAAGCAGGAGGATTGCTCGAGCCCAGGAGTTTGAGGTTACTGTGAGCTGTGATGACATCACTGCACTCTAGCCCGGGTGACAGAGCAAGACTCTGTCTCAAAAAAAAAAAATTTAAACAGCCTTGCTGGGTTTCCCTACTCAGCTTATTACTATTAGTACATTCCCTTTTGGTCTAATCAAATTTCTACATGGCTGTCCACTCTTCACTGAATCTAAGCATAAAAATGTACAATTTTCCTTTGGGTCTTTGGTAAGGTAATCTTGCTTTTAGATGTAGTGGGTTTTGTGTGTTCAAATTAAAAGCAGTGCCACTGGCTCAACACTGACTATCTGGGCTCTGTAATATCCTTACCACACATATTCTTGTTTTGGTCTTTGTTCACATACTGAGAGAAAATGCCAGACACTAGGAAAGGGGAGTCAGAGGTCTCTATTAAGCATCATTGAATAAGTACGACACAATAAGGATTCTACCAGAAGAGCAGAAGCAGAAGAAAATATATCAGGATTTATGACAAGGAATTGGCTTACACAATTGTGGGAGCAAGTCTGAAGTCCATAGGGCAGGAAGGGGTGATCATGGGCAGGCTGGAACCCCGTGGGCATGAGATTGTCCACAGGTAGAAATTAGATCCAGGGAGAAGGAAGATTATTGCAGACCTAGCTGCTATTTGGGTCTCTCAAAGGAGGCCTAAAGCTAAACCCTCTTCTAAAGGCCTTCCAAGTAAATCCAGCCAGCCGAGGATAATCTTCCAGTTGATTAATTTAAAATCAGCTGATTAGGGGCTTTGGGGTTTGATTGAATTACTGCTGGGAAGAGTGAGAGAGAGAGAGAGAGAGAGAGTGTGTGTGTGTCTCCAAGCAGCAGCTGTCTCCCTTCTGTTCTCCAACTCAAGAGGCTATCCCTATCTCCCACCTTAATAGAAAACATGCCAGACAGGAAATTCTGGGGACGGTAGTTCAGTCCAAAGAAGTTGACACATCAGAGAGTCATCACAGATGATACATTATGTCTGGTAAAAAATGGTTATTGTTTTAAATGACTTTTATTCTGACTTTTTTGTAAAGGTGGTTTCCTGAATTGATAGCAATATTTTGGTTAATATAAAAGAGAAGTATAAAGTCTGGCTAGCGTATAAAGTCTACATTCAGAAACTTAATCATCATAAACACTTTTTTGTGATAGATGTTTACCAAATATTTGACGTTTCTCATAACTACATTCTGTTTTGCCTTAGGATACTTTTTGATATCACACAAGAAGATGTTTTATTTCTGGCTTCACCTCTGACTTTTGATCCTTCTGTTGTGGAAATATTCCTTGCTCTATCAAGTGGTGCTTCTCTGCTTATTGTACCAACTTCTGTCAAAATGCTCCCATCAAAATTAGCTGCTGTTCTCTTTTCCCGTCACAGAGTGACTGTTTTGCAGGTATATTTTAGGAGCAAGTGAAATTTTTCATTATGCAATATTTTAAGTGTTCTAGAGAATATTTTGTATTCCTATAGTTCTTTATATTGGATTAGTGATAATCTAGTTAGATTATCAAGGGTTATTTCCTCATGATGTCACTTTTTTGTGATTTGAAAATGAAAAAAAATTAGTTAATTCTGCCTAGAAAATTCTTTTATTGTGTATTTTGTGCCTTCTGTAATAACTAGAGGAACTTGACTTCTACTCAGATCTGTTGTGATATGCTGCCTCTTCTATCTTAAAATGTATGTGTATTGTGATGCTCACTAAAAGCTAGTATAAATACTCACGCCTATAATCCTAGCACTCTGGGAGGCCGAGATGGGAGGATCCCTCAAGGTCAGGAGTTCGAAACCAACCTGAGCAAGAGTGAGATCCCGTCTCTACTAAAAATACAAAGAAATTAATTGGCCAACTAAAAATATATATAGAAAAAATTAGCCGGGCATAGTGGCACATGCCTGTAGTCCCAGCTACTGGGAGGCTGAGGCAGGAGGATTGCTTGAGCCCAGGAGTTTGAGGTTGCTGTGAGCTAGGCTGACACCATGGCACTCTAGCCCAGGCAACAGAGTGAGACTCTGTCTCAAAAAAAAAAAAAAAAAAAGCTAATACAAGTAAATTAAACCATAATTGAGTTAGGAATATAGATTTTCTGATTTTTACATCAATATATTGCACATAAACATACAGTTATTTTTGAAATTTGGCCTTTTAAAACATTTTAAAAATATGCATCTGAAAGTGTATGACTGGGATACAAGCCTTAAGATATTATTATACATTGTAAGTGGTTAAAAATACTGGAGAGAATTAACAAAATTACATGTATATCATGATATGCAGATGTCTGAGGTGTTTAACTGCTATGAGCCTCAAGTTTTATCTGTAAATGGAAATAATATCCATCTCACATAGTTGTAAGAATTAAATGAGATAGTATAACATAGTTCCTGGTGTGTGTGTGTCTTAGTCTGTGTGGTCTGCTGTAACAAAATACCATAAACTGGGTAGCTTGTAAACACAAGTTTATTTCTCACAGTTCTGAAGGTGGGAAGTCAAAATTGAGTCACCAGCAGAGCTGAGGTCTGGTGAGGGCCTGCTCGCTGATTCACAGACTGCTGTCTTTATACTGTGTCCTCACATGATGGAAGGAGCGAAGGAGCTCTCAGGCCTGGTTTATAAAGGCATTAATCTCATTCATGAATGCTCTCCCTGCACGACCTAATGGCCTCCCTCTCTTGCAGGGGCTGGGAACCTGCAGCCTTAAGGCCACATGTGGACTTCTAGGTCATTAAGTGTGGCCTTTTGACTGAATCCAAATTTTATATAACATACCCTGTTTTTTTTTTTGGAGACGAAGTCTTGCTCTGTTGCCTGAGCTAGAGTGCCATGGCATTATCATAGCTCACTGCAACCTCAAACTCCTGGGCCCAAGTGATCCTCCTGCCTCAGCCTCCCTAGTTGCTGGGACTACAGGCGCTTGCTACCACACCTGGCTAATTTCTTCTATTTTTAGGAGAGGTGGGGGTCTCACTCTTGCTGAGACTAGTCTCAACTTCCTGACTGCAAGTGATCTGCCATTTAATAAACACAGTCTTAATTTCTATGTGGACTACAAATGTTAAGTTTTGAACTAATCATTACAGTATTTACCTTTTTTAAAAAGTGAGAGAAAAGAAATAGCTTATTTTTAATGTATCTATAGGCAACACCAACATTGCTTAGAAGATTTGGAGCGCAGCTTATCAAATCAACTATTTTATCAGCCAGTACTTCCCTTCGAGTATTAGCTCTTGGTGGCGAAGCATTTCCATCATTGACTGTTCTCAAAAGCTGGAGAGGAGAAAGCAATAAAACACAAATATTTAATGTTTATGGTATCACAGAAGTATCAAGTTGGGCAACCTTTTACAGGATTCCAGAGAAGATTCTTAACTCTGATTTGAAGTAAGAGTTTCAATTATAATAAATAGAAAGAAGAGAGACTGTATATTTCTGAGATCTTAATACTAACAGTGTTTTTGATAGGCACTGGGGTAATAATTTTAGAAAAGCTATTTTATCTAGTGTTTTAAGTTAGGAATCCACAACCTTTCTTATTATAACTGGTGCTGAGATCCTGATAGAATATTTTGTAACTGGATAATAATGGATAACATACAATATAACCTTTCCACCTAACCTTTTCCTCTTGGCAGTCTTTGAACTATAGCATAATAAACTTTTTTTTTCCTTATAATGTTATTAAATACATTGGGAAATACTTTTTTCAAGTAAAAAATTTTAAATCTACTTTGGGTTGTGTTTTCTGTAGATGTGAAATGCCTGTACAACTGGGATTTCCACTGCTCGGAACAGTAGTTGAAGTCAGAGATACTAATGGTTTCACAATTCAAGAAGGCAATGGCCAAGTATTTTTAGGTTGTTTTATATTTGTTCATTGAGAATAATCTTTTTTAAGAAAAAAAATCTGATATGTAAATTTTATTCTTATCCTGTTTTTCTTATGTCTAATATGCTTTTTAGTGATGATAATTTTTTTTTTTTTTAGAGACAGAGTCTCAGTCTATTACCCAGGCTGGAGTATAGTGATCCCAGTCATAGCTCACTGCAACAATCCTCCTTGCCTTAGCCTCCCAAGTAGTTAGGACTATAGGTGTGCACCACCACACTTGGCTAATTTTAACTTTTTTTTTTTTTAGAGATGGGGGTCTCACTAGGTTGCCCAGGCTAATCTCAGACTCCTGACCCCAACCAATCCTCCCACCAAAGATTCCCAAAGTGCTAGAATTACAGGCCTGAGCCACTATGCCCAGCAGATAATTTTTAATCTCAGTGTCAGTCATGAAACATTGAATAAATTACCATAAATATTTCAGCTAACAATGTTTAATATTCTAATAAAAATATTTAGAAACTGTAACTTGGACATTTATATTTAATCAGTATTCTAAGAATGTTTTAAAATCCCATATATATTTTTAGAAATAAATTTAATTTATTCCTTTGCTTAGTTAAAATTGTGTCTAGGCTGGGCGCAGTGGCTCACGCCTGTAATCCTAGCACTCTGGGAGGCCGAAGCAGGGCAGGCGGATTGCTCGAGCTCAGGAGTTGAAAATCAGCCTGAGCAAGAGCGAGACCCAGTCTCTACTACAAATAGAAAGAAATTAATTGGCCAACTAATATATATAGAAAAAATTAGCCGGGCATGCCTGTATTCCCACCTACTCGGAAGACTGAGGCAGGAGGATTGCTTGAGCCCAGGAGTTTGAGGTTGCTGTGAGCTAGGCTGATGCCATGGCACTCACTCTAGCCTAGGCAACAAAGCAAGACTCAGTCTCAAAACAAAAATAAATAAAATAAAATAAAATTATGTCTAATTTTATTAGATAACATTTAAAACTGAACCACCCTTTTAATAGAAATATTCAAATTTTGAAGTTTAGTAACTTTTGGAGATGTTCTTGATTTGATGGTTTTTAATCTATTTCTCATGATTTTTATGACATTGGTGTTTATATCTTGGGAAGGTGGCAGAAACAGAGTGTGTTTTCTTGATGATGAAGTGACAGTACCCCTTGGTACAATGCGAGCCACAGGGGACTTTGTGACTGTGAAAGATGGAGAGATATTTTTCTTGGGACGAAAGGACAGTCAGATCAAACGTCATGGCAAACGTCTTAACATTGACCTTGTGCAGCAGGTAGGACTATTTAAATATTAAATATCTATTAATAGTTTGTAGGTATTAGAAGCAACCACTACCAATTTTTTTGTGCCAGAGTTCTCTATTATTTACACCTAAGATTTTTATGTTAGTGATGAAGTACAGTAAAACGTATGGATAATTCAGTGTGCTTCTTATTCCCAGCATGAAGAGATGGTTATTCCTTAAATAACCATTCCTTAAATAAGTGAAAAAGTAGATTCTGATATCTGTGAAAATAAATGGGCTTATTTTGTTTTAGGATCTGTTATTTTTGAAAAATATTAAGAACCCTGTGTGCTAGTAATAATTAACAGTAGCAACCAATTTTTTAAAAATCTTAAGTGTATTCCAAAATTTAATTCAACTGTTTAGATTTCAGACATAAAAATAAAATTGAGTGTTTAGGAAGCTTGTTTTTAAATGTCCTCATTGGCATATTTGTATAATCTCTCTTATAGGTTGCTGAAGAACTTCAGTATGTGGAGTCTTGTGCAGTTACATGGTATAATCAGGAAAAATTAATTCTCTTCATAGTGTCTAAAGATAATTTAGTAAAGGATTACATCTTCAAAGAACTACAGAGACATCTTCCAAGTCATGCAATCCCAGATGAACTTGTTTTGATTGATGTTCTACCATTTACATCTCATGGTACAATGATTTAAAGCCGATATGTTTCATTAGCAAATAATACTAATTCATAACTAGTTTAATGGTCACATAAATCTTTATTATTATAAGTGATACTAACATTTATTGTGATAGACCTTTTGGTAAGTGCTTTGTATAATTAATTCCTTTTATCTTCAGAAAATCGTGTGAGTAGGTGGTATTATTCCCATTTACAGATGAGGAAAATAAGGCTTTAAGAAGTTAAGTCATTAGGCTTGGCATGGTGGCACACACCTGTAATCCCAGCCACTTGGGAGACTGAGGTGGAAGGATGTCTTGAGGCCAGGAGTTGAAGACTGCAGTGTGCTATTATCACACTTATGAACAGCCACTGCACTTCAGCCTAGGCAACATAGTGAGACCCCCATCTCAAAAAAAGAAAAGAAAAAGTGAATTTTCCCAAAATCACTTTGCTAGTTGGTGGTGATAGTAGTCAGGGTTCTCCAGAGAAACAGAACTGATAAAGAGATACGTAAGGCCGGGCGAGGTGGCTCAAGCCTGTAATCCTAGCTCTCTGGGAGGCCGAGGTGGGTGGATCATTTGAGCTCAGGAGTTCGAGACCAGCCTGAGCAAGAGCGAGACCCCATCTCTACTATAAATAGAAAGAAATTAATTGGCCAACTAATATATATAGAAAAAAAAAATTCGCCGGGCATGGTGGCACATGCCTGTAGTCCCAGCTACTTGGGAGGCTGAGGCAGCAGGATTGCTTGAGCCCAGGAGTTTGAGGTTGCTGTGAGCTAGGCTGATGCCACGGCACTCACTCTAGCCTGGGCAATAAAGTGAGACTCTGTCTCAAAAAAAAAAAAAAAAAAAAAAAAAGAGATACGTAAAAAGGAGATTTATTATGAGGAATTAGTTCATGAGATTATGGAGGCTGTAAAGTCCAGCAGTCTGCCATCTGCAAGCTGGAGACCCTGGGAGGCTGGTGGTGTAGTGAAGTCTGAGTCCTAAGGCCCAAGAACCAGAGGAACTGATGATGGAAATCCTAATTCAAGGGCAGAAGATGAGATGAGATATGTCCCAGCTTAAGCAATGAGGCAGGAAAAAATTGGAAAAGGGGTAAATTCTTCTTCTTCTTTTTTTTTTTTTTTTTTTGAGACAGAGTCTCACTCTGTCGCCTGGGCTAGAATGCCGTGGCGTCAGCCTAGCTCACAGCAACCTCCAACTCCTGGGCTCAAGGGATCCTCCTGCCTCAGCCTCCCGAGTAGCTGGGACTACAGGCATGCACCACCATGCCTGGCTAATTTTTTCTACATATATATTTTAGTTGGCCAATTAACTTCTTTCTATTTTTAGTAGAGAAGGGGTCTCACTCTTGCTTAGACTGGTCTCGAACTCCTTACCTTGAGCGATCAGCCCACCTCGGCCTCCCAGAGTGCAAGATTACAGGCGTGAGCCACTGTGCCCGGACCTTCTTTTCTTTGTATTTTTTCTATTCAGGCATTCAACAGACTGGATGATGCCCAACAAACCACCTTGGGGAGGGCAATGCACTTTCCTGAGTGCACCAGTTTGTATGCTGATCTCATTCAGAAGCACTCTCACAGACACCCCCAAAAACAGTGTTTAATCTGGCACCCATGACCCACTCAAGTTGTCACGTATTTAACCATCACAGTGGTAGAATTAAAATTCTGTCAGGGACTGTTTGACTTCAAAATATAGACTCTTAATTACTATATTATTAATATATTGCCTTCCCAATTTCTATTTTACTTAATATATACCTCAAAATGCAGTAATTGCTCAGTTAACGGAACCATTTCTTTAGCTCTTTAAATTAGACAACCATTTTTTTTTTTTTTTTTGAGACAGAGTCTCACTTTATTGCCCAGGCTAGAGTGAGTGCCATGGCGTCAGCCTAGCTCACAGCAACCTCAAACTCCTGGGCTCAAGCAATCCTGCTGCCTCAGCCTCCCAAGTAGCTGGGACTACAGGCATGTGCCACCATGCCCGGCTAATTTTTTCTATATATATTAGTTGGCCAATTAATTTCTTTGTATTTATAGTAGAGATGGGGTCTCGCTCTTGCTCAGGCTGGTCTCGAACTCCTGAGCTCAAACGATCCGCCCACCTCGGCCTCCCAGAGAGCTAGGATTACAGGCTTGAGCCACCGTGCCCGGCCAAATTAGACAACCATTAACTCCTCCTTTTCCCTTTTCTTATCTGTTACCCTCTACATTCTTGGTAGTATCAGACTACTTGCCTTAGAATTGATTATCTATGACAAATGGTTTATTCCGTGGGATTTCTAAGCTTTACAGTGAAAAATGTGTGTGACTAATGAATATGTAAAGACATTGAGGTGAATTTTAAAAATGTTATTTTAAGACATTTGTTGTTTTTCTTTTATATTAAGGCAAGATTGATGTTTCTGAGTTAAACAAGATATATTTAAACTACATAAACTTGAAGTCTGAGTGTAAGCTCAATGGGAAAGAGGAACTTTGGGAAAAATTACAGTATTTATGGAAGGTACAACTTTTAAGATACAAATTTATTATTATAAAGAGGTCATCTTATGTCTTTTGGGAATGATATCTTAATAAGTTGGATAAAATTTCCTAAGAATTTTATTGTTGTCCAGATGTTAGGTAGTATAGCTTCATTTATTCAATTTGTATTAAAATAAAGCTTAGATTCTCTACTATAAGATTAGATTAAGCTCCACACAAAGAAATTTGTTGAAAGTGAGGTTGTCATAAAAGGCACAAGTAGACAAACCCTGTCTTTACATAAGTTTTCTCTGAGAGGGGCAATGGAGTACAGTAACACTTTTGTCAGAGCTGAGATTAGCCAGATTTTGCTATGTCACAATCTGTTATCTGTTATAATGAGGGCTTACATCATTATTCCAAAAGAAGTTTTAATAACAACATGTGTTTCTGCTTAAGATAATTTATTTTTTCATATATATGTCTCAATAGGCTAACAATTTTTCTTAGGTAAAAATGTAGATTTTTCTAAAGGGTCCTGAAAAGAGCATATAATTGTATAGTCTTGTCTAAAAATAGAGCTTTCTAGATAAAAACCCTTATCCACTTCATTTTTAGATTCTTGAAAAGTAATATTGATTTATATGAAGGAGATAAAGATTAATATTCCATATTATAGAAATATTAGCAAATAATATCTTATGGACTTTATAATTAGTAAATCAGACGTTTTTGTAACTCTATTCCCAATTTTATGGGTAGGAAAAACTTCTCTAAAAGGAAGTATTTGAGGTATTTTGCAGTTTTTCAGTGAGTTTATGACAAAATTAGTATGGTGATGGTCTCCTTTAAAGAAAATAATTTAAAACTTTATTTTTATTAAAAATATCCTATATTTCTTATGTCATTAATATAGTTACTATCACCTCTATGTGTTACCTGTAAATGTTGAAGTCTTTTGGTTTTAGGCCTTTATGTCACCATTTTCTCCTTTCTCTCTCATCTGTAGTCTATTCTGAGTCTCTCAGAAGATCTTTTGAAGATTCCTGATGAATCCCTCTTCTTAAATAGTGGTGGCGATTCCTTAAAGGCCATACGACTCCTCAATGAGATTGAAAACCTTATTGGTACATCAGTACCAGGGCTTCTGGAAATGATTCTCAGCAGTTCCATTTTAGAGATTTACAGTCACATCCTTCACACACTGTTTCCAGATGAAGACCCAACATTGAGCAAGAGTTGTGCTACAAAAAGGAAACTCAGCGACATCAATCAAGAGGAAGCTGGTGGAAAATCTTTACATCAGAAATCTACCATCACTTTAAATTGCAACAGTGAGATTAAGGCTTTTGTTGCACTCAGCAGAGGAAGTCAGAGTTTGTCTCTGAATACTATGTCTTTAACTAAGTTAGGGCACTTCCCTTCAGTCTGTTCTTCTGACTTAATGTCACAGACTAACGTTCAAAATTTGAAAAGCTTAAGTCCTCCAGCTCTTATTGGGAAGTCAGAAAATCTATCCTTGTTGCAGAAACTTGGAAAACTTGCAAAAGTTCAGAAACTTGCAAAAGTTTCTGAAGAGGGGAAACCTGTGATAGAGGCTGAGAAAATGGAGTTACGTGTGAGGTGGAGGGCAGACACAGGCAAATGTGTAGACGCTTCACCGCTAGTTATAATACCAGCTTTTGATAAGTCATCTGCAACTGTGTACATTGGTTCCCATTCTCACAGAATGAAAGCCATTGACCTTTACTCAGGGAAGGTGAAATGGGAACAGATTTTGGGAGATCGAATTGAATCCTCAGCATGTGTATCTAAGTGTGGAAATTTTATTATAGTGGGTAAGTTTTTGAATTTGAGGTTTGTAGAGTTAAATTGAATTACCATATAATAATTCTGGTAGGGCCAAGTTAATTAAAAAAAAAATTCTTTTTATGGTGAGTTTGGTTGCTGTCAGAAAAAATAGTTAGCCATGTGCTGATTAACAGTGTGGGCCTTGGATTTGAACCTAGTTCTATAGCTGTTACCAGGTCTGTGACCTTTGGCAAGTTGCTGAACCTCTTAGAACTTCAGTTTTCTTGTGGGTAAAGTGGGAGTGACAATAAAACATGTTGTTACATCACAAGTTACCCTAAAACTTAATGATCTAAAGCAACAAGCATTTATTATTTCACGGTTTCTGGGGGTGAGGAATTTAGGAGCAGTTTATAGATGGCAGTTCTGGTTCAGGGTCTCTCATGTGGCTGTAGCTATCTGAAAGCTTGATGTGGACTGGATAATCTCCTCCCACGGTGGCTCATTTGCTGGCTCTTGGCGGGAAACTTCAGTTCTTGCCACACAAGCTTCTCTGTAGACTGCTTGAATGCCCTCACAACATGGCAGCTAACTTCCCTCAGAGTGAGTGATCCAAAAGAAAGCAAGTAAAGAGGAGCACAGTACTTTGTAGGGGCCAGTATCCTAAATTGCATGCCATCGTTTTTCTTTTATTCTGTTCATTAGAATTGCATCACTCTGTCCACCCCACACTCAAGAGGAAGGAAGTTAGTTAGGCTCTACCTCCTGAAAGGAAAAGTATCAGAGAATTTGTGGACATACTTTAAAACCACTAGAATCATCAGAGAGCTTTTGGGAGGATTAAATGAGATAATTGCACCCATTGGTACACCGCTAGGCACAGACTAAGTGCTCAGTAAGTGTTAGCTACTACCTGCTGCTCTGTTTCTTTAATGTGTGGGTGACTTTTACTTTATTAGGACTTTCGGTGTCCTGGGTGTGATATCTCTCCATGACTACCACTCTCTTCTTACTCTTCCAGTTATATTAGGTTTCACTTTATATGCTCATGGAATCTTCATCAAAGCTTTTCAGGCTAGGTGCTAGGGAATGTATTTCCCTACTTGTGCTGTCCTAGCTGGGATTTACTTGAATCTGAATTTGATTCTTCCATTTAAACACCTGCATTTTGAAAATTATGCTACAGGAAACCTTCAGTTATATATGTGAATGATCTGATCTGTAGGCTCTTGAGTCGTTCCCGTCCACGAAAACTCATTGTGAGATTCCTGTTTGTATCCCAAGTGTCTAGACTCAAGGCTTCTGGCACATGCCGGTCACTTGGTACTTATAAAATATTTTTATTAAGATATTATTTATGTACAGTAAAACGTATCCTTCTTAATACCTAGATTTTCGGGCTGCTTTGTAGTAATCCCTCGCCACACCTCCAGGCAACCACTGATCTGTTTTCTGCCCTTCTAATTTCCTCTTTTCCAGAATAGCATATAAACGAAATTATACAGTATGGATAAATGTGCTAGGCAGCCCACATGTAGCCCATGTGCGTAGTTTGAGGACGCCTGCTATAGACACATTAAAAAAACACTGACTATGAATTGTCATGATTTAGGCTAAAGAATTATTTTCCAGTGACATATCTAAATCTCATCTTTTATATTTTCTTTCCCTGCAGGCTGTTATGATGGATTAGTATATGTTCTGAAAAGTAATACTGGAGAAAAATACTGGACATTTACTACAGAGGATGCTGTCAAAAGCTCAGCAACCACGGATCCAACCACAGGGCTCCTGTACATTGGATCTCATGACCAGCATGCATATGCTTTAGATATTTATGTAAGAATTCACCTCATCAGTCTAACGCCGTAAGCATAGAAGAGCAAGAAACTGTCAAGTGATGGGTCCGGGAGCAGGTGTTAACTATTTCCCAAGCTTAGCACTGTGATCTGGGAAGAATAAAGCATTAAGTCTTAAGATGTTAAGACATTTGGAACTTCTTTACCAAATTTATCACAAATAAGTTTCCTGCTTAGAGTTTTGAAATGTAAAGACCTTAGAATTATCATCTTGACAATTGAAAAAAATCACAAAGGAAGACATCCATAAGATATTTTGAGACCTGATTGCATAAAAATAAAAAATTTTTAAATTTTAAAAATTAAAACAAGCTGAGAAAAATTAAACAAGGTGAAAAAAAGTTTGAAAGAAATGTGAAAAAGAGTTAAAACTCATTTGTATTTATTACAAATGAAAATAAAGAGCAAATACAAATTAGTAAGAAAAATATAAAGATCCAGGTAGAAAAATAAGGGATATAAACACACAGCACCCCAAAGAAGAAATGGCTAGTAAATGTATGATGTTTCATAACTGTAATAATCAAAGGAATGAAAATTTAAAACCATGAGATAAAAACAAATGATATTAGATTAGAAAAGATATTACAATAATAATATTAAATGCTGCTGAGAGTGGTTGGAGTTTGTATAATAACTGGTGAGGCCTCTAAAGAAAACTATTTTCTTTCCATAGTAACAATTTCCTGTCCTTTGATCCAGTAAAATTGTTTTTCTAGGAATCTATCCTGGCAAAATAATTAGAAACAAGGATAAATATATGCACCAAGATGTCTATTTCCAGGTAGTTTATAATATCAAGAAATTAGTTACACAAAAATTTTCAGTGATAAGGTAGAGATAAATTATTTTATGTTCATATGGGATATTATACATTAAAATTATATTTAAATAGTTTTACAAAATAAGTGAGCAAAACATGATACCAAGTTGTGTATTCAGAATGATCTCAACTGTGTATATATACACACACACACACACAGACCAGAAAGATCAAAAGAGAAAATTGTAAAATGTGGACATTGGTTATCTCTGGATAGTGTCCTTTGTCGTCTTTATACCAATCTGATTCTCCCACAATAGGCATGTATTTTACACTAAAGATAAAAGCAACTTATGTTAACTAAATTGACATAATGTCATGAGGGATAGGATATATGGATTTATTAACCATCAGCAAAACCAAAATAATTTGCTTTTCTATTTGTAGAAAAGGCAGTGTGTTTGGAAGTTGAAATGTGGAGGAGCTGTCTTTTCTTCCCCTTGTTTGAGCCCGAGTCCACATCATTTGTATTTTGCTACGCTGGGAGGACTTTTACTGGCTGTAAATCCTGTACGCATAAACTAATATGTATTGATTTTATTATCTATTTTTCTTTAACTTTTTAAAAATTTGCTTTGAATTCTGAAAGTGTGAGTAGTTTTCAGGTATACTCCAGACAGATATCACTGAACTAGAATTCATTAAAAATGATTGACAAGAGCCAGGCACAGTGGCTCACGCCTGTAATCCTAGCACTCTGGGAGGCCAAGATGGGAGGATCACTTGAAGTTGGGAGTTCAAGCCCAGTCTCAGTAAGAGTGAGACCCCATCTTACTAAAAATAGAAAAAATTAGCCGGGCATGGTGGCACATGCCTGTAGTCCCAGCTACTCAGGGGGCTGAGGCAGGAGGATCACTTGAGCCCAGCAGTTGAGGTTGCTGTGAGCTAGGCTGATGCCACAGCACTCTAGCCCCTGCAACAGAGCAAAACTCTGTCTCAAAAAAAAAGATTGACATGAAATCTAGAAAGATGAGAAAAATCTAAGTTCCTGTCTTTTACCTATTTTTTAAATTGGCAGAGTTTTCTCAGTCATATTAAGAACTTTGTGTCCATGATAAGGAGAGATCTTAGGAACTAGTTATTTTGTGGTTTTATTGCAGGTTTTTAATCCTAGCTCTCATAAATAGCACTGATTGATTCTGTGGCTGTGTATATGTTTATTAGCTAGCTTCATTTATATCAGCATGCTACTATAGCATTTTCTGATATTTTAGCTCTGCCTCTGGGAAATTTATGAGTTTGTTGTATAAAGGATAATTGATTAGTAGAATGATTATAATTTTTTTTTTTTGGCCTTTTTTTTTTACACACAAAGCCCCTCAGTAAATGACTTTAAATGCTGTGAATTGCTTTTTGCCTGTGACAGGCTACTGGGACCAGAATTTGGAAACATTCCTGTGGAAAACCACTCTTCTCTTCTCCACAATGTTGCTTACAATACATTTGTATTGGCTGTGTAGATGGGAATTTACTCTGCTTTACTCACTTGGGAGAACAGGTAAAAATTTCTAGTTCTATTTTACATGTCTTTCTCAAAGGCATAGTAGTAGGTGATGAAACTAAAGTAAAATTTTAAACATTATTCAACTCACTGTGTTGAGAACTAGTTATATTTTAATTGTTAAGACATGGTTTCTTAATTTTTGAATGATAGTATAGTAGGATTAAAAAATTTCAACTGAAATATTGTTGTTATACTTTTGCCTTCTCCCTCCCCCGATTTTTAAAATTTTACTAGTTTTTAGCCAATTTTATTATAACTTCTATTGAGAAAGTTCAAAGAAGCTCCTGCTTTTTCTTTTAATTGCTACAAATATTTTTACATATTTATGGTTTGTTATATTTTGTTATAGAGTGTATAATGATCAAGTTAGGGTGTTTGGGGTGTCTATAACCTCAAGTATTTATCATTTCTATGTGTTGGAATAATTTCAAGTCTTCTCTTCTAGCTATTTTGGAATATGCAATATATTATTGTTAGCTATAATCATCCTGCTCTGCTATTGAGCATTAGAACTTATTCCTTTTATCCAACTGAATATTTGTACCCACTAGCCAACCTGTCGTTAGGCCCCTTCCCAGCTTCTAGTATCTATCTATTCTTTACCTGCAGGAGATCAACTTTTTTAGCTCCCACGTGAGTGAGGACATGCGATATTTGTCTTTCTGTGCCTGGCTTATTTCACTTAACATAGTGACCTCCAGTTCCATCCATGTTGCTACAAATGACAGAATTCATTCTTTTTTTTTATGGTTCAGTAGTGTACCATTTTCTTTATCCATTCATCCATCGATGGACAGTTAAGTTGATTACATATCTTTGCTAATGTGAATAATAGTGCCATAAACATGGGAGTACAGGTACTTATCTTTTTAATAATAGCTATTCTAACTGGAGTAAGATATTTCATTGTGGTTTTGGTTTGCATTTATTGTAGCCTTGAAATCCCAAGCTCAAGCAATCCTCCCACCTCAGCCTCCTGAGTAGCTAGAACTAAAGGCATGTGCCACCATGCCCAGCTAATATTTTAATATTTTGTAGAGATGGCGTTGCTCTATGTTGCTCAGGCTGGTCTTGAACTCCTTGCCTTGAGTGATCCTCCAACCTCAGCTTCACAGAGCGCTGAGATTACCGATGTTGGCCACTGCACCTGCATTGAGTGGTCCCCTCATTGAGCTTCTTTGCTATTAATATTTTAAATTCTTTGAGATTTCAGAAATTTATTTTTGATTGGAATCTGTTGCTGGAGAATTATTGTGTTCCTCTGAAGATGTCGCATTTCCTTTTCACGTTTCTTATGTACTTATGTTGATTTCTGAACATCTGGTCTAACAGTTGATTGTTTCAGTTTTTTAAACTTGCATTCACAGGGGAAAACTTATTTTCCTGAAGATGTGTCCATGGCGTTGGTTGGGCAGGGCGCTTCAGCTTGGATTCTGGGTATTCGCAGTAGTACGGTCTCCTATGATTTCTTAGGCTGTAAATACCAACAGTGGTGTCTGATTTCCTCAGTGGGTTAGGGTGCAGGTGTTAGTGGAGGCTGTTTGGAGTTTTGCTGGGTATAGGGGCACCAGGTGGGCCTGTTTGGGGGCCTTAGCAGTGGCAGCAGTGGGCCAAGTGTGCCTGTCTTTGGGCCTCAGGGCAGCTACACTAGCAGCATTATCAGTGGGGCCCAGTGAGCCAGTTCTTGGGCCTCCAGGCAGCGGTGGGCCAGGCGGGTTCTTGGGTCCCCAGGTAGCAGGGTGGCATGGTGGATGGCAGTAGCAGTGGCAGGACTAACCTCTGGGTCCCAAGCAGTCTGTGCTGGTGGTGTTGGTAGCTGCGACGGGCTGCCCACAGCTGGCATGTGTGGGTGGCACCCGCTGCGGTGGTGGCAGGTTGGGTGGGCCTAACCTCAGGTCCCCAGCAGGAGTGATCAGGTGCCAGCGGGTGGCCTGGGCTGGGTGGTCTCTAGGACTCAGGTTAGCATGCTCAGGCAGTGGTGGGGGCACAGCTGGGCTAGAGGGGCTTATCCTATCCTCAAGCCCTCCGGTAGGTGTGCAGGCTCTGGCTTGGCAGACAGGGCAGGACGGTCCCCAAGCCCAGCAACGCAGAATGCTCAGGTAGGGTGGGCAGCGGCCGTGCTGCGGCTATGCCCCTGGATAGGGCGGTGTTGCTCTGAGTGGCAGCAGCTGTACTGCTGCAGCCGCTGCAGGTGGCAGCGGGGCCTTTGCCAATGGCTTATACACAGATAATGTCGCAGCACACCGGAATTGTAAAGATGCAGGGACTATGGGGCCTCCAGGCAAGTCGCAGTCTATGGGGTGGGACTGTCAACATAGCGCCTTGCTTTGGCTGCTCGAGGCTGGGAGAGTGTGGGACCTGGCTTGGGCTTCCTCCCTGGAGCAGTGTCATCTCAGCTCCTTATTAGTCACCGGGCCGAGGGTGCAGGGCCTCTCCTGTGGCTAGGACACAGGAGTCTGGTGGCAGTGTGGGTCACTAGGGGTCACGCACTTGCCCCTCCCCCCACTGGGAGGCCTCTCCAGGTTCCCCAGTGACCCAGCACAGCAGGCTTGCTAGCTTCCCTCTCCTTCCTTATTTTTAGGTATTTCCTGTCACTTCTCTGTTGAGTTCCAGTGTTCTCTCTCAGGTAATCTATTCGAGGTGTGATTGTCTGCTTACTATTTTGGTGTTTATTTATGGGAGAGGTGCAAACCAGCTGGCTCCACTCAACCACTCGAAGCCCCTCCTCGAGCCCCTGCTTTTTCCTCTGAAAACCTAACTCTGTTGTGCAGCTGAAATTCCACCCTGTGGAGGTCCCGCCCTTCAACTTCATGACTGGCGGGGAGGCTCTTTGGCTTGTACCGTATCTTCCACTGGGAGCATAATCTCCACTTCAAGTGTCTTCTCGTGCCTGTCATTTATGGGACAAATTGTGCTGTGTGCTTGATTTGAGGGATTATTTTGTGGATTTGAGAGTGCACTTAGCTCCAACAGAAGTTAGCCCTGGGATGGTTGGGCTTGCTTCTCATTCATCTATGTTTACTCCTCAAAGTGTGGCAGTTCCTTTTGCTCCATGCCACAATGATTTTAAATTACTTTGATGAAATCTTTTATTATATTCACTTAATACTTTTATTTACAAAGTAGTCTGAATATATTCTTACCTTTAGATTCTTGAGACGTAAGAAGAGGCAAATGCTATTACTGTAATTTTTTGGATGAGCTACAGAAAGATGAATGTGATTTTGTTCAAGTCAGGGAGGAGAATGGAGATTACAAATCATATTCCATGAACGTGCCATCTGTTTTGTTTTGTTTTCATTATGCTATGGTTTCTGTGCATTTGTACATTAATACTTTAGACTTACATCTTTTCTTCCTTGTGTCTTCAAAATATTGGCCAACAGGTTTATCTGTAGAAGCTTTGCAATAAGCAAATAGTATATATTCACAGGGCAGACACACAACTCATAACTCTTTGTTTAAAGCTCTAATTACATCTAAATGCTTCCTTTCAGCCCATTTACTTCCTTTTTCCTACATTTAGATAATAGAGTAAGACAGTTTGTAATAGATACATTGAAAACTCAATGCAGCTTTATCTTTGGACTCAGTGTCTCTGAACATACTAGTAATAACTCTTGAATAGGGTTCAAAATTAATTTTACCTCATGTTATGTATAGCAATGAATCATGCAATAACAACATGCCAGTGTATTTTTTCCTAGATTTTGCCACTATGACAGAGGTCTAATATGAGGAGATACTTTCAGGAAAAGCCATTTTCTGTGTAGTTACCATTCAGATAGCCTACACCATCTCTTAGATGTGTGTTAACTTCATAGTGCTTTCAGGGAGAATTGTAGATGAATGATTTTTTATTTTATTACTCTTTATAGGTTTGGCAATTCTCTACCAGTGGACCAATCTTTTCATCCCCATGTACGTCAGCATCAGAGCAAGACGTACTTTTTGGTTCGCATGATTGCTTTATCTACTGCTGTAACATGGAAGGTTACCTCCAGTGGAAATTTGAAACGACTTCAAGGGTGTACGCAACACCGTTTGTTTTCCATAACCAAAGTCACAGCAATGAAATGTTGCTGGCAGCAGCATCTACAGATGGGAAACTGTGGATCTTGGATTCTCAGACTGGACAATTGCAAACTGTATGTGAACTTCCTGGGGAAGTTTTCTCTTCTCCTGTGGTTTGGGAATCAATGCTCATTATTGGGTGTAGAAATAATTATGTTTATTGTCTGGATTTATTAACATTGTAGAACATGTGGATAGTCTTAAAGATTATAATTTAAGAAATTGAAACTTGTCTACACTTTATTGGAGGACAACCATATTTTACTTCCTGTAGGAGGAAGAAAATCTTTCAGGAATTAGAGAACAAAACACATCAATATATTTGGTAGCACTTTCTTTAATTAGGTGTGATTGTTAATTTTATATGTCAGCTTGACTGGGATAAAGGATACCCAAATAGCTGGTAAAACATTATTTCTCGGTATGTCTGTGAAGATATTTCTGGAAGGGATTGGCATTTGAATTTGAATCGGCAGACTGAGTAAAGAAGATCCTCCCCACACTAATGTGCCAATGTGGTCGGACATCATTCAATGTGATGAGGGCTAAATAGAACAAAAAAGTGGAGAAAGGGCAAATTCTCTCCCTTCTTGCTGAGATAGCCATGTGCTCCTATCCTTGGACTTCAGAGCTCCTGTTTTCAGGCTTTCAGACTCTTCAACTTACACCAGTGGTTCCTCTGGCTCTCAGACCTTTGGACTTGGGCTGAACTGGACTATCACCAGCTTTCCTCGGTCTCCAGCTTACAATCAGCAGATGGTGGGACTCACTGCACCCTGGTGGAGCCCTGTGTGCGAGGTGTGGCCATCAGCTCATCACTCACGGGCTAAGTGGATGCTTACGCTGCTGGTCTGTGGCCCACACTCGAGCTGTAAGGAGGCTGCAGGATCATTTTGTCTTAGATTCCCATTGTTCAATTCCAATTTGGGATCAAGACATTTAACTGCCCTGTTTGTTTTTCTCCAAAAATATCTAGTGAGAAATAAAGTAGCATATAAAACACGTTCAACTTTTACTTATTCAACAAAACCCATATAAATAATGAGATGGTTTGTAGATGGTCATCAAAATCAAAGTCTATCAGTGCCAAAGATCTTGTATTTTTTATTGAAAGATCTTTTCCCTTCAATAATGAACATTTTACATTAAAACTTTATACAACCGAAATTTCAAAATAATATTAAAATCACACTAACATATTTTCATTAAGTCTACTTAATTTTTATTGTTGGTAAAAATATTGCAAGACACTTTTACTAATGTTTCTGCTTTAAAATAAGCAAACTAAACGTCACAAGAAGAGACAACACATACTATACATTTGCAGATAACTGGCTAAAATGATAATAGTAATAATGTTTGTATAAGAAACAATTGCACTTGAAAAATTAAAAAAGTAAACAAAAAACTCTAGTTTTATATATAAGTCTAGGAACAGAGGTTAATCATCTATAACCTTGCCAGCAGAAATGTATGTTGGTTGAAATTTTAAAAAAAAGTCTGTGTACTTAACATAGAAATCATTCATTTAAAAAAAAAAAAGTCTTGAACTTTTCATATATTTTTACAGAATTTCCCCATGGTTCGTTGCTCAGAAAAAGACTGCAACATAACTAAAGCAAAATAACACTTCATTGGTATTTAGTGCAAATTTGGGGTGATTTTTAAATGAAATGTTAAACACGTACCCTTTAGAAGTTGTTAGAAGTACTGTGACTATCCTTTCTTCGGTATACTCTTCTTTTAAAGACTCTGATGGAGAATATTTAACTGAGGTTATTTCTCCCACTTTGCATGGGGGCTCAGTGGTATCTGAGCCAGTGCAGAGGTGACTCATCTACCATTCTTCGTTAATAATCTTATTTCCTCACCTGGTCCCTGCCATTACTGTGATGTGCAAAGCTGACAGGATGGAAGAGAAAGTCAATTCAGAGGAATTGCTGTAGAGCTGTAATTCCGGGGCTCTCAGTGGAACGATTCCCATTAAAGTGTTATGTTAGTGAGGAAATCATTGGAACCAACAAATGCCTATATATTAGATTTAGAAATGAACGTTAGTATGGAAAACGTGCAGTGGGATATTAACTGCTTACCATAGCAATAAAAAAAGTTACATTGATTCTTAACAGTCTGAAGGTCCAGTATATATAATATCAAATCCAACTTGCAGAGTACGACTATCCACTTGACCACACATGCCAGTGCTACCGTGAGGCTGGGCCATTGTTTCTAGAAGGAGATGAGAGATGGTTTCTACATGGTAAATAACTTCGCTGTCATTCTTTAAGATACATGATAGAATAACGAGACATAACGAGACATTGCATATTCAGTGAGCGTGAAGGAAAGTAATGTCAGATACAAATAAAACATGTTCTGAAGGAGAGGAAAATGGATTTAATTCTCTTTCCACTGGGCAAAGGATTTGTACCTGTATTTTGGAGTAAGAATCTAAGAAAAGGGGATTACACCAACACTATGAAATATAAAGTTAGTACCAGCAATATGTAGGTTTTCTGGTATATCTATGTTTCATGAAAAGCAGATTAAGGTAAATAAAAGTGAATATATGTAGCTTTTCGACTGTTAAGTTCGTTCTTTATATGCACATGTGTATGATAACAAGGCCACTTAAAACAGATATTTTTTAAAGGTAGCAGGGCGAATGCTCTAAATTATAAATGCTGAACATTTGACTCTAAATTATAGTACAGAAAAAACTTTCTGCAGGAAATCCTTAGTATAAAAACTCTAAATCTTGACTTCCTATTAATTTTCCCTAAAGAGCAAAGGGGATTTTCAGAGACATGTAATGTCAATAGCCTGTTGTTTCTTGTAATAAATGGCTGGGTTAGGGGGTTGTTTCCTGTCTCACTTTTGCTTTTTGGGTGAATGAAGAGTTTTTGCCAGAATATACATTCTTGACTTTGTCCTTAAAGGCTCTGATTCAGTAGGCCTGGGATGGAGCCTGGACATTTTAAGAATCACTGTACTAGATGGGGATTTTTGGAGACAGAAAGAGTACTTGTGGCTCTGATAAAGAATTTCCTTTCTTCACCATATTAAATACAAATGTTCCCTGGGAGCCAACTGGGCCGAATTCTTAGCATGTCCTTAAGGAGGGTATTGGTATAATGGGGCCTCACACTGGACCCGCAGCGCTGTGAAATACGAATGGATTTGTCTTCTGTGTTACAGCTTCAGGGTGGGGAATATTCATGAAAACGGACATGGGCCCAGAGCTGGGAGCCAGACTGTTCCTTGAGATTACCAGTTACTTGCTGTGTTCAGGAGAACAAGCATCCTTGCTTCTATCTACACATGATCCTTTCACTGTAACTGCAGAAAGGATAAACATCCCCAAACATATGGTGGGGACAAAAGAAATGAGAGAATCAAAAAAACCACTACAAAGATTGGCAAAAGTACGTGTTCTGAACAGTACGTGGTTGTGTATGTACGTGGAGGGCCATGGAATGGGCATGGCAGGCTCACGAAGAGACCTTAGTTTAGAGATTTTGCTTCCTGGGGTCCCTTGGACGGAATTTTCTCTTGAGAACTAGGAGGAGCTCAAGGCACCAGCACCGAGGGTTGTGCAAACACTCTTTACAATGAACACCACTGGTTCAGTCTCTGAACATTATTTTAGCGCCTATAAAACAT
This sequence comes from Mirza zaza, assembly GCA_008750895.1. Lineage (NCBI taxonomy): Eukaryota > Metazoa > Chordata > Mammalia > Primates > Cheirogaleidae > Mirza > Mirza zaza. Next base: position 71,722 of record VSMD01072820.1, read on the forward strand.
GCTTCTTTTCCCTAGCTTGGTCTCTTTACCTCATATAAAAAATAAATAAATAAAAAGGGCAAGAGAGGAGCCAATGACCAGCAACAGGAAAGGGTAAGAGTCTCTCTTTACTTAATTATCTGTGGACAGTCGCTCCAGGCTTTCGCTTTCCTTTTGGCCAAAGCCAGCCAGGCGGGTTCTGTTGACACGGGGGCAGCATCTGGGGTGGAGAACCTCTTGGTGACCTCCTTCACCAGCGGTGCTGGGGGAGCCGAATCGGAGATCTCCACTGGATTTTGAAGGAAAAGGAGAAAGGTTAAGTCAGAACCACATTAAAAAAACATTTCTTTTTAACAGATAAAATTATATGTACTTGTCATGTACAACATGATGTTTTAAAATATATATACATTGTGAAGTAGCTAAATCTAGCTAATTAACATTTGCATTACATCGCAGAGTTATTTTTTTGGTGAGAACATTTAAAATCTACTCAGTGTTTTTCAACAATCAGATATTAACTATGTTAATATATGTAGTACTATGTACTAACATAGAACTAACTATTTAGTACATGTTGTACTACAGATCTCTTGAACTTACTTCTCTTATCTAACTGAAATTTTGTGTCCTTTTTCTCCCCAATCCCCCACCACACCCCAACCACATTTTGATTTATCAGAAATATGAGACTCAAAAAGGAAAACACACTGAAACACTGAGAGGCAAGTTCCTGGGCATCTTCAGTGAGAAGGACTGGGGGAAGCAGGCTACCTGGTTACGACCACTGCATATAGTACTACAGTGGTCAACAGGCAGTCAATTCTCATTTCAAAGAATTTCTAGAAGCCTAATTTTCTGTACACAGAAGATATGCCTGCATAATAACAAGAACTGAAGTTAAATTTGTGATCCTGGTCATACCACCAGTGAATTCCAGGAAGAAAAAGCTCAAGCCAGCAGTCAGATGTATCAAACTGGTGAAATTAAAGCTAGCTCACCCACAAAGCACACCCTGGGACCCTGTGCCACCCAGTCCCACGGGTCCTGCCAGCTTTCACAACTTCCGTTCTAGTCTCATAATTCTTTGCGTCGTATCTATCACTTTCTTCACTAGAGCTTATAGGCTTCTTAAGTTCAGAGAGTTCTCATCTTTGAGTCATAGTTAGTGCCTGTGGCAACAGCCTACCCACATGCTTCTAGAACTCAGAAAATAGTGACTGACTAAAAAGAAATACTTCAGAAACAAGGGCTTTATAAGCTGGAACCAGTCTGGGATGCATTAAACCTTTAATACTTCCAAGTTATCTGGCAGAGAAAGTTGTGACCTCTTTGACTTTGGAGTTTTCACTTTATTTTGAAAGAAATTTTCACTTTCTGATTCTCTCATTTTAATGTTTAGAACCCTTAATTCTTATAAGATCAAATTAATGTCTATGGAGGTCCCTGAGAAATTACACAGCATTCTAAAGTGATTTTCAAATATAAAGGCTTTTCCCCATTCTCCAAATAATCAATATATCTTTTCTTTTTTTTTTTTTTTTTTTTTGAGACAGAGTCTCACTGTGTTGCCCCTGCTAGAGTGGCTGTGGTGTCAGCCTAGCTCACAGCCACCTCAAACTCCTGGGCTCAAGTGATCCTCCTGCCTCAGCCTCCCAAGTAGCTGGGACTACAGGCATGCGCCACCATGCCCGGCTAATTTTTTCTATATATATTACTTGGCCAATTAATTTCTTTCTATTTATAGTAGAGACGGGGTCTCGCTCTTGCTCAGGCTGGTTTTGAACTCCTGACCTTGAGTGATCCGCCTGCCTTGGCCTCCCAGAGTGCTAGGATTACAGGCATTCAATATATCTTTAATAGTGATGAAACTTTTTATCTCCGGACTTAAGGCAGCAGGTAACCAAGGCACAGAGAAGTGTGCAGCCTCATGGGGAAAAACAGATACCCTAATAACGCCTGGGAGGGAGCCTGATCAGATCTGTCCATCCTCCCAGTGATTTATAATAAAGAAATAGTTGGGAACCATTGGATTATTTTACCTTTTAACAGAATAAAGAATTTTTTTTTAAATGTATGCATCTCGTGTGTGTTAGGAGCATATAGAAATTGCTGTTGGCCGGGCGCCGTGGCTCATGCCTGTAATCCTAGCACTCTGGGAGGCCGAGGCAGGAGGATTGCTTGAGCTCAGGAGTTCCAGACCAGCCTGAGCAAGAGTGAGACTCTATCTCTACTATAAATAGAAACAAATTAGCCAAACTACTAAAAATAAAAAAATAAAAAAATGAGCCTGGCATGGTGGCACGTGCCTGTAGTCCCAGCTACTCGGGAGGCTGAGGCAGGAGGATCGCTTGAGCCCAGGAGTTTGAGGTTGCTGTGAGCTAGGCTGACGCCAGGGTGCTCTAGCCTGGGAAACACAGTGAGACACTGTCTCAAAAAAAAAACTGCCGTTGTGAATTAGTATCAAGGAGACAGTGCTGAGAAACCGCACTCTGTCGAGTCACAGGCTATCAGAAACCTGCTGTCTGAAATCGCATCAGCGAGAATGGACCATCTCACTTCTGTTCCGAGCATCAGAGCCACGTGGGTCACCAGGACGCAGAGACGAAGATTCCATTTCCAACTTACGTGCAGAGCTCCAGGTAGAGGTTTTCAGATATAACATTTCATACATTTATCTTTTTTGTATTTTTCAATTGACACACTGACATAGTTGTACATATTTTTAGGGTACATGTGATATTTTGATGTGTGTGTGGGAATGATCAAATCAGAGCAATTGGGATATCCATCACCTCAAATATTTCACACATTTATCTTAACTTCATAATTTCAAAGGAAACAGGACCCTGAGTACACTTTTTGGCTCAGGCTAGACATTAATCCCTTTATGTACACCCTTGCTTTTGCTTTGAGCTTATAAAAATGTTGCTCCATTTAAATTTTATCTAAACTTCACCCTTTCCCCCAAATCCTATTAAAATCTTGTCTCTTCCTTTGTTTAGAAGGTTCTTCTCACATGTGCTCTCCCTTGCTGCAGTAAGTTTATGAACCTGACTTTGTCAGAACACAGGCAGTGGGGTGCTGGAGATGGTTCACACTGCCTGGTTCAATGTTCACAAATTTAGCTAGCCAGTTGCCAACACATTGGTAGCTTCGAATTGGCCATAGTGGGAGTATGTACACCATATGGAAAATGCTACAAATCAGAGTTCTCTCTACTTTCTGAAGGGCTAGTTTTTAAACATTTACCATCACACCACTGGACAGTTGGTAGGTTCTTGGTGGTCTCTATCATACGAGCTTTATCAGTGTCAAAGGTCATGAATAAGGTGATGACATGGCCTGTGCTTTGCAGTGCCTGAGGTGCTATACTAGTTAGGACGCAGTAGGAAACGAAGCACGCTCTAAGAGGAGAAACTTGTAACTGCAGTTAAATAGAAATGGACCTGCTCCTTACCTGTCACAGATGTAGGAAGAGTGTTGGCCTTTTTCAGCTGTTCTCTGCGCTCCAGCCTAGACGCTACAGTCTCAGGCTTCTTCTCTTCCGGCGGAGCGGTGGACTTCTGCAGGGAACCTGCTCTGCTCACGCTGCCGCCTGCAGACTGCGGGCTGCCACTGACCTGAAGGGGCAGAGACAGTCAGGAAGAGTGTGTTTTCCACCAAAGGCACGGAAAGACTGGCCTTGTGGGCCTCAGGGGCTTCTGCCTGCCAGTCCCTGACCTCCGGTCCCCAAAGCAGGACTGGACTGGACTTGTGAGCCACGTGTGCTCAACCCAGGTCCCCACTGGGAGCAGATCACTGCCATGTGCCAAAGAGGGAAAGTGACTTTCCCAGATGAGCCCCATCAAACTGACTATAGAAACCAGGCCACAGGACAAGTCTAATTTCCTCTGAACCCAATGCTCCAATAAAATCACTTTCATATTTTTCATATAACTATTATGTATCACTGCTATAAATATGTGATGGATTTTGCCAAAATCAGGTTAAGCTAAGACCATAATGAAACCACATCAAATTTCACACTGAAAATGCTTACCTGGCTTACTGTGCTAGCCTTTCTAAGAATTCTCCATCACCCTCATCTAGCCTTTTCTTTTGTTCTGTTTTGTTTTGAATCCTTGTGACCTAAAAAAGAGCCAAACTCAGGAAGGCAAAGTTGAAGTGGCAGAACAGGCTACTCACATTTTCTTTGGAGAGCTTTTCTGCGTGTTTGGCCTCTCTGGCCTGCTTCCTCTCCTCTCGAGTTGCCTGCTGCTCCCGAAACCCCTTTTGCTTTTGCAGTGCCAACGTAATCCACAGGGGCTGTGCAGTTTCCACTCTCTCAGTAAGTTTGGAGCCATCCAAAGAGTGCCTGCTCTGAAGCACCGGCTTCTCTGAGGGGGGAAAGGACAAAAGCAGATTTGGGTAAAATTAACTGCTGACCTATCTCAGTTCCACACCCCCTAAAACTTGTGGCATACTAATAAGCCTATGCAATAATCAACTGTACCTTCCTAAACTCTGTGCTTATGCCTGAGTGACTCCACTGGGTGGGAGGCTAACATTTTTGACCAACAGAAACACAGGGGCATTTCTCTTCCCTAGAAATGGAAGAAGTTCCTCTACTTTGTAAAAAAAAAAAAAAAAAGAAGAAGTAAAATCTCCAGTGTCACAAAATCTCAGGTCTAGAGAGGATCCAGACAGTTATGTGGTTCACTGTTCTTTTTTTAATTCATTGCTTTAATGAAATTTATTTTTAGCAATGGAAACTTTTATCCCCCTAGATAACATCCTATGTGGAACCCCAATGTTTGAAGGATGAAAAAAGGGTGCTGTTCTGTCTAAAGGGCTGCTGAGGGCAGCAAGGCTCTGAGGAACACGGGGGAAACACCCATGATTTTGCTCCCCTGCCCTCATCTGACAGAAGTGAGCAGTAGTGTCCATAGCCATCAACACCTGTGCCCAAAGTCACTCAGCAGTTAGCACACAGGCTGAAGCTGGAGCACAGGTCTTCTGACTTCTAGTTTGTGCTTTGCTTGAGGTTGACTGTCTCACTCACACAATCAGGGTAAACACAGGTAGCTGGTATCAGAGGTTGAGTATTGAGCTTTGAAATTGAGCACACCTGGGTTTGATCATCTGCAACCTTGGAAAAGCTACTTAACCTCTCTCAGCTTTAGTTTTCTGATCTATAAAGCAGAGATGATAATGGCACGTGTCTGATCAAGTTGCCATGAAAACTAAAAGAGATCCTGGGTCTGAGAACATTTAGAACACTGCTTGGCATATAGAAATCACTCCACAAAAGTGACCTGTTATTATTTATGCCTATGAGACAATGGTCCCCTTCTTTTCCCTCAAGTAAAAATTACACACTTTCAGAGGTAATCATTCTGGTATTGAATCTTTTACTATCTCAAAGGGAAAGGGCTCACTATAGTGTTGTTTTTGAAATCAGGCAGAAGTTTCCACTTTGACAGTCCTGAACCTTAACCACCTGCACTTACCTTACAGCACAGGATCCTCTCCAGGATAAGAGGAAAGACCAAGTAAGGTCTAATTAAGAATGCAAGCCAAAAAAAAAAAAAGGCAGATTTTGCTTATTTTTCTGTATCCTTTAGATCTACAATGTTGTACAATGAGAATTATGCTTATAATGAGCCTTGGGCATTGCAATATCCCTAGTCATCAAATAAAACTTCAATTATGATCTAACACAGAAAAGAAAACTGACACATTAAAGAGGTATTTAAAAACAAAACTAAGGCCGGGCGCGGTGGCTCACGCCTGTAATCCTAGCACTCTGGGAGGCCGAGGCGGGCAGATTGCTCGAGCTCAGGAGTTCGAAACCAGCCTGAGCAAGAGCGAGACCCCGTCTCTACTATAAATAGAAAGAAATTAATTGGCCAACTAATATACATAGAAAAAAAATCAGCCGGGCATAGTGGCACATGCCTGTAGTCCCAGCTACTCGGGAGGCTGAGGCAGTAGGATTGCTTGAGCCCAGGAGTTTGAGGTTGCTGTGAGCTAGGCTGATGCCACCGCACTCACTCTAGCCTGGGCAACAAAGCGAGACTCTGTCTCAAAAAACAAACAAACAAAAAAAAAACTAAAATTTAAAGGAGTTTTTGATTAATCTTTAGTTAACCAGAAATGTAAAAAAATTCACCACCTCAAACATTCTGCTTTACTGAGAAACTACATACACTGGAACTTAAGTTCCTGTTTTTCACTTCAAGGGCCCTGTCACATTTCTTTGTAAAAGTTCTAAAAACCAAACTGCCAAGATCTAAATGATTTCGATATAAAAAGCTATAAAGGGAAATGTGGACTAAACATTCAATCTGAACTTGCTGGGGAAGGCCAGTTTCCTGCCAACAACTTCGGTGTTTATCACAAGGATCAAAATGCCTTTAAACTATAATTGACTAAATTTATAATCGACTGAAGCAATTTGAAAAAAGAAACTTCTGGGTAGGGAGAGGAGGAAAGATGCCAGCTGCAGCATTGGGGCAATGGGTGTTTTGGAGACAGAATCTGAGCAGCCGAGGGAAGCTGGCCCTGGGGCTTCTTTCATCTCACATGTTTTACCCCAAACACACAACCACACAAGGGCTTCTCTTGACATTTCTCGAAAATGAGAGAAGAGAACTATTTGTCCCCCCAACTGCCTGGAGAATCTCAGAGACGAGCAGAAATCTACCACTGTCAAAGACAACAAATAAAACAGTGAAGACAAGATGTGGTATTTGGAAAAATTGATATGAAGGTCCACTAAGCAGGCTTTGGCTCAACTGGAATTCAGTGACAAAAGGGGGACCCAAATAATTAAAGAGGTTTTCTGAGAAGCGTAAGATGTGACAATGAGACCGTAAGGTGGATTCAGATCGCATTTACATATAGCTGAGTCTGCCTCAGGGTGAGGCCAGTGGAATCTGCTACCACGGCAGAGATTGCTGTGGGATCACAGAGAAAGTTCAGTGCCACTATTCTGTGAAGTTGGGTGGGGGTCCTCACCTCCACATGAGGTGACAAAGACAGTAAATTCACCCACTCCAAAGACTATATATTCAGGAGCTTTGAAACTAGACCATCCTTCACACTCCACGATGGGGGAACTCAAGACCCCCAAGGTAGTCTAAGTGTCAGCACCTTTAACTTATTACTTGCCTTAGTGAGTACCATTGCCAGGTATGAACTGCAGACACACTGCAGAGTCAATAAGCATTTCCAAAATCTTAAAGAATGAGTAAACTGTGACTCGTGAATTCTTCAGGAATGGCAGACCAGCCCCTGATTACCGGAGGTGAACCCAACACCAGCTCCACTGGCTACCTCTGGCTTTGGGCACTTATGGCTCTAGTAATGACACAGATGATGAACTGGAGAGAGGCAGAAGTTTGCATCCTGCAGTTACATACCTTTCCTCCCAGCCTCAGGTGTTTGGGAAGGCTTCTCTTGCTCAGCAGCAGACAGAGGTGGGGAAGCAGGTTTCCTCTCTGTCACTTCTTCCTCCTTGTCCTTCTGTTCCTTCCTTTCCTCAGAGGCTGAGGGCGATGGTGGCTGGGGATCGCTGCTCTGCTGGACTTCCTTAGCCGGCTCGCCCGGCTCCAGATTGGGCTTCCCAGCTCGGCGAGCCAGCAGCTCCACCAAGTAGGGCCTGCTCAGTTTGGAGAGTGGGGATGATGGCGGGGTCTGACTGGCAGGCTTGGGAGCCAGTGCCGGCTTCTGTGCCAACGGCATTTTGTTTGCTGCTTTGTCATGCTCTGGAGCTGGGGTCAGGCTGCTGGTGGGTGGGGCCCTGGGCTGGGCTACAGGAGGAGAAGGGCTTTCAGCAGGGTCCCTCCGCGTGGACGGGGCCTGCTTCCTCTCTTGGGGAAGGGAGGGGTCGCGCTTGACCACCCCACTGTCTGTCTCTGTCTCTCCTTGGGAGCTCCCCACTGCAGGCGGGCCCCCCTCCACACTGTCTCCTGTGCTGCTGTGCCTCTTCTTCTTCTTTTGTTCTGCCTGTTGGTCACAGTGGAAGCGCAAGGAGTAGTTGGTCCTTCTCAATTTTATTCCAAAAGGTGAGGCCTTTTCCTCCCCACCTGGCATCACGGGGTCTGGCTTTGCTATGGCATGGGTGGTCTCACCGTCCGAAGCGGTCGTGGACTCTGCATGGGCCACTGCCTTCTGCGAAGGGTAAGGAGGGCTTGGAACAAGGAAAGATGGAAGGTCTTTGGCAAATTTGCATCCCTCTGTGCTGTCTGCTGGCTCCTGGTGCACCTCCAGCTTCTCCGGACTCTTCCGGGGCTCGGGGGCACCGGCAGGCGGAGGCGGGAGCGGGGTCTCTTCGCCGGGTCCCACTGTGGGTCTTTTCTTAATGCTTTCAGCTTCCGTGCTCGGTTCGGAGAATTTCTGCCAGGCAGGCATAATAGAGAACTTCGCATTCACCGGCGGGGTCTTCCGGAGGTTCCCGCGGGAATCACAGCGCGGCCTGGGGGTGGGCTCGTCGCCGGGCCGCGCCTGCTCCCTCTCGCTGCGCGGGTCACTCTCGGCGTTCTTCAGGATCCGGGACCGAATGGAAGCCCACTCGGCCAGCGCGGCCGCGCTGCTGGCGGACTCCGGGGCGGGCCTGGCCTTCCCGCTGCCCGCCCGGGGGTCGCCGGGCATTCGGGGTGGGTGCTCCACGGCGGGGACGTCCACGTGCTTCTTTTCTTCCGACAAGCCCAGGAGGGACTTGCACGCCATGTCCTTGATCTGGCTCAGGTTGACGGCCGGGCCGCAGAGCTGCGCCCCCGTGACCAGAATGGCCGTGTGGGGGACGCTCAGGGACGAGGGCAGGGCGTGGGGCGCCGCGCCGGACGGGGCCGCCTTTGGCTCCCGGGGCGCGGAGACAAGTCCCGCGTCCTTCGCGGGCGTCACGGGGCTCAGGTTGACTTTGGGGAAGAGAATCTGTTTCCCTCCTGAGGACACCTGGAAGGTGTAGGGCCTGGGCATGGTCTGCCTCTCGTCCACTTCCTGCCACCTCAGCTCCTCCACCTTCCGGTCTCTTTCTGGAGCGGCCGCTTCCTCCTTCTCCGCCGGCGGCTGCGCGTCTCCCGCCCGCCCCTCGCCTTTCTGGGGAGCGTCTGCTCTCGCTGCTCGTGTCCCTTCCTCCAGCGCCGCACGCTCGTCCCCGTGAAAACGCCCCCTCTGTCCCTGCCGCGCCCCCGCGGGCCCGGCCTCCGGGCCCTGCTCCTGGCCTACGCTCGGCTCCTCGGAGGCTTCGCTTTGCCCTCCGGGCTCTGCGTCTTCCGGCTCTTCGGGCTTCTCCTCCAGGTCAACGTGACGCGGGCTCCGCAGGCCCCTTCTGTCCTCCGGCTCGAGCTGTCGCCCTTCCTCGGGGCTCCGCGCCGCCGCTGCAGGCCCGGCCTCCTCCTGCCGCCTGCGCGCCTCCATGTCCTCCCGCCTCTTCAGCTCTTCCGCGAGCCTCGTCGCCGCCGCCGCCTCCTGCCTTCGGAGCTCCTCGGCGCGTCTCCTCGCCTCTTCTTCCTCCTGCCTTCGGAGCTCCTCGGCGCGTCTCCTCGCCTCTTCTTCCTCCTGCCTTCGGAGCTCCTCGGCGCGTCTCCTCGCCTCTTCTTCCTCCTGCCTTCGGAGCTCCTCGGCGCGTCTCCTCGCCTCTTCTTCCTCCTGCCTTCGGAGCTCCTCGGCGCGTCTCCTCGCCTCTTCTTCCTCCTGCCTTCGGAGCTCCTCAGCCCGTCTCCTCTCTTCTTCCTCCTGCCTTTTTTGCTCCTCAGCGCGTTTTCTCGCCGCCTCCTCCTGCCTTCGGAGCTCCTCAGCCTGCCTCCTCTCCTCCTCCTGCCTTCGTTGCTCCTCAGCGCGTCTTCTCTCTTCTTCCTCCTGCCTTCGGAGCTCCTCCGCGCGTCTTCTCTCTTCTTCCTCCTGCCTTCGGAGCTCCTCCGCGCGCTTGCTCTCCTCCTCCTCCCGCCGGCGCTGCCGCAGCTGCTCTTCAGCCTGCGCCTGCGCGCGCATGCGCTCCTCGCGCTCCTCGGCCTGCGCATGCGCGCGCATGCGCTCCTCGGCCTCCAGGCGCTCGCGCTCCTCGCGCGCCCTCCGCCCCGGCTCGGGCCAACCTTGCGCTTCCAGGCTCCGCGGCCGCTTTTCCGCCTCTAGCTGCAGCTCCTCCCCGTCGCCCTCCTCGGCCTCCTCCTCCAGGAGCTCCTGCCTCCTGTTCTCTTCCCAGAGCCGCCGCTCCAGCGCCTGCAGCCGCTGCTCCTCCAGGCGTCGCTTCTCCGCTGCTTCCGCCTTTTGCCGCCTGCACTTGGCCTCCAGTTCCCGCCAGTAGTCTTCGTGGCGTCTTTTCTCCTCTTCGGCATCCAGGGCCTCTGGTTCCTCCTCATGCGGGATGTGCTTGTCTTCTCCCAGGTGTCCGTTCTGGTCCAGGGAGGGCTGACTCTCAAGGCCACCTTGCTCATTTCGTCGGTCCTGTCATTGGGAAGGGAAACAGAATTAGCCTTTTCCTTTTTCCGCACACAACCGTTACTCTTCCTATTCACAATGTCGGCGGCCCTCTTCATCGCAAGAGAACACTTGGAAGTGTAAGGCTGGTGGCGGCCCCCCTCCCCTCCTCCTGGAATCTCCAAATACCGCCAGCCTCGCCCATTTCTCAGTAACAGACAAAGGTCACAGGTGGAAAATCCCCAGCTCTTCCTGCCAAAAGTCCTCAGCCCGCCTCAGACTGCATAAAAGCCCTCACCCCTTTCAAAGGGGCGTGACTTCTCTGGACTCTCTCTCGGGACCCAGGAACCTCGCCCGGGAGCGCTCAAATAAAGCCTCTTTGCCCCTTTCCACTCTGCTCATCTTTCTTTCTCTGGTGCTGACCATCCAAAAAACCTTACAGGAAGCACGTGTTCTCATGTACAGGTATAGGTAAGCTCAGACATTGGTCACTCAAGGCAAGAGTCTCAAATGTGGGAACGGAGGAAAGAACTTCATCTGTGTGATTTGCCCTGCAGCCCTCTGTCATTCCCAAACCCCTTTTCTTAATATGAATGAACAATAGTTCAGCATTAAGAAGAGTAAAAAGAGAAATTTGGACTTCATCAACGTCCCCTGAAGCTTGTGACTTAGAAGCCCAGCCTAACCAAACTGAGGGACCTTTGGCTAAGCCACAGCGGAGGAAGGCTGTCACCTTTCTGCTGCAAAGCAACTCAAAGCATATGGAGCCCCTCAAAAGGCAGCCTTTCCCTCTGAGGTCCACCAGCCTCACATCGGAAAGGGCCATGGAGACAAAGCAGGCCTGCTTGTCCTGTACACTGCCACACACTCAAGTTCCCAATGGGGAGACACCTAGATCATTCCATGGCTCCACCCCAACACCAACCCACTTGGCAAAGTTAGTGCCCAGCCAGCAAGGGCGCCTGCCTGGTCAGCCCGGGCAGGCTCTACGCACCCGGGCAAGCCGCCTGTGCTTCTTTGACACCCTCTGGTTTTTTGGCTTTATGGACAGTTTGTGCTTGGCAGCACTGTTGTCCAGGCGAGCGATGGCCAGGGGGATGGCATCTAGGTTGACACTTTCGATGGTGCCAGCAGAAGAGAAGTGCCTTTTTGGCCGAGACGGTTTAACTGGAGCAACCTATTGGGGAGATTAAAATAGAAAGTCAGTCCTGATCAGAAGACAGCCTGCAGGCAATCCCAGAATGGTAGCACTGCTTCGAGTCTGTGCCTTACCCAGCCTGGCCCAGGGAATGCTGGCACCAAGGGGGCTCATCAGTGCAGTGAAACAGGCACAGCACTGCTCGTTTCAGTACTGACACAGGGTTTTATGATCAAAAGACCTGATGTTGACTATTTGTTCTGCCAATGGCTATTTGTATTAACCTTTCAGAGACTAATCTTCCTACACTGAATAATACAGGGGGAGTGGGAGGGTTAGAGTAGCTCAGTGGGGCAGTAAAACATAGCCAGGAGGCCAAATCCTGCCAATAGCCTGTTTTGGAAAATAGAGTTTTACTAGCACACAGCCACCCCCATTGTCTTTGGTTGCTCTTGTGCCACAAAGGCAGAGTAACACAAAGAAGAGCCATGTAGTTGTGCAGTTGCAAATCCTAGGTCACAAATCCTAAAATAATTAGTGGTTTGCTTACCCTTGGACTAGATCATCTCTAAGCCTCACTGTGCAAACATGCCTCAGCTCCTACATGGAATTTTAGTCCCTTCCGAGCAGGGAATGTGTCTTTCATCTTCATATAAGTCCCTTTATGCCCAAGTAGCAAATCTCATTTGGTCAGGGCTCAGTTAAGTATTTGTGGAAGGAACAAAGGAACAATAGCGTATAAACATCTATGCTTAGGGCTTGAAGTTCCTGATCAGCAAAAGTGTTTTGGCACAATCACTCCCAAGTCACAGAGCACTGAGGGGACCTTGGTGCACAAGGGAGTGACAAAAGCCTGCCACAAGAGCAAGTCCATTTCCTCAAAGGATGAACTGCAAAATAGCCTGCAGCTCTGGAATGCAGATGCAATCTCTGAAAAACCACAACCTCAGATGAATTGCACAGGTTTAGGAAGGTCAGAGAGACTGTGGCACAGCGCGAACCCAGAGGCCACATCAGAAGGTAGGAGGCCATGCAGGTAACCACAGACAATTGTGGTCATCAGCGAGCAAAGAGCTCTTGGCCACATAATGCAAAGCGTGGCCAGAGGCGCTCCCAGCTCCGGCTGCCTCTGCCCACAGCTCTGCCGAGGCCGGGGTTTGTCTGACTGTGGGCCTGCTATAAATGCAGAGTCTGCGAGGTTTAGCCAAGGGGCCTGCTTTCTGCGATTACCTCCCACAATTACGAACAAAAGATAAAAGACCAAGCTAGCGCCAAGAGCAAAATGGATGGCCAGTACATATTAATTTCTGATCAGAAGCACAGAAACACAGAAAAATAATTCCAACCTTTGGCCTTCTAGCTTTCATTTATTTATGGTTATCTTTATAATAGGTATCAAATTCTGAGCTATTGTTGAAAAGAGATGAATTAAACATTGATTTCCGTCCTCGAATAGATGCCTGGGGAAAGGGAGTTGGAGCCAAATGTGACAGACTGCAGACGCAGATAAGCACTTGAAGTGGAGATTTAAGTGCTATGCTCCGTCTCTAGTTGTCCCAGCTGGGCCCCTTCATTGCCTGGGCGTTGGCCCTGTCGTGAGCCACCCCCTTCTTCAGGAGCAGACCCTGCTCACTGCATAGCCTGCCGGACATAGCTTCCCGGTCCCCCATGCAGCCGAAAAGTCCTTATCAGAGCACGCCCGCTCCTACAGAAGACGTGCACAGGGAGCGCAGTCCACAGGGTTTCCTAGACTCCTGCAGGGAAAGTCCCAGGTTTAAAAGGACACAGAAAAGCTTTCAAAACAAAACAAAATGAAAACCCTTAAAATACTAAAAGGTTTTTGTTTTTTGCATCTTTAAATATAATGACTATTTTCCTTGAAGACTTGGGTACAGGTATTCTAGAATACCTTTCTCAATGGATTAACAGTGTCTCGGAGTATGTGATACATTTAGGAAAGCTACCAACTTCCAAGACCCCAAACACAGGTATACGGGGCATGTGGCTATTTTTCAGAGCAGCGTTCAGTTTCGGCAGGTGTCTTGCTGTAGAAACAGATGCTCCAACATCTACCACTGGTTGCATTTTGAAGGAATTTCAAGTGATATATGAAGGCAACATTTATGAATGGAAGAAGAGGCAGTGGATTGCCAACAAAAAAAAAAAAGGAAGTTTAAGTAAGTAAGTTGAAATCATATTACCTTCTCTTCCATCTCACTTCCAGCTGCAGGTAGATTCAGAGGACTCAGAGAACTTGGCGTATCACTGGACTGGAACAGCAGAGAGAGCACTCAAGTCAGATGCCAGAACAGGAAGTTCTGGGCAGCTAACCAGACACTGTCGGTGCCTGGACAGGCCTGTCCCCTCCTCCGCACAGGTGCAGCTGGCCTCAGAGCCAGCAGGAGTCATGGCGGGGGCTTTGCTAATGGCCAGAGTCCATGAGGACTTCCTAGAGCTGAGGCAGCACCAGGGTTCCTCGAGTTCAATCCATCTCCCACCTGGGCAGTCTCCAACTCCATCCCTGGGGTTTTGTCACTGCTGGGGAGAAGCCGAGGGGCTGATCACCAGCCGCCTTCCCCAAGAGGCAGGCCTGTGTCACGCACACAGCCTCAGCCCTAGCACCCCCGGCCTCGAGGGCTGCCTCTGCCCCTTTACCCGGCAGACCTGTCCCATCTCGGCAGGGAGTGAGAGGAAAAGAAGGCGTTAGCGATGCCGCACGCCAGGGCTGGGCCGAGAAGGTGGAAGCCAGGGAGTGGCCAACAATCACAGGAGGGAATGAGAAGGAAACAGCAGAGAATTCACACCCCCAGGACAGCCCCAGGGGCCACCTGCACCTGGGCTGGCCCGCTATCCCACCATCCTGTGTCACCACTTTTTATAAAAGGGCCTTATCTTCCCCTCCAGAGTGACCACGTCTGCTTGCCCTCCCTCAGTCCATTCTCCACCCCACACACTCAGAAGGGTCTTTAGAAAACACACATCAGATCACGTCACTGCTCTGCTTGAAATTACTCAGAGGCCTCTGATTACCTTCCAAAGCGAATTCACTTTCCCATGGTCTACACCAGGCGTCCTCAAACTACAGCCCATGGGCCACATGCGGGCCGCCTAGCACATTTATCCGGCCCTCTGGGTGTTTTTGCCGCCGCTGCCTGTCCTGCTTAGCAGCCGACTCGTCCTAGGCCCACAGTGCGCACTCTCCAACGGTCTGGGGGACAGAGAACTGGCCCCCTGTTTAAAAAGTTTGAGGACCCCCGGTCTACACCATCCAGCCCCACACCCCACTCTGCGTTCCCCTCACCCCTACCAGGGTCCGGCCACAATTTTTATCTAAATAAGCGGCCGCTGGCCCCCAAGTCACTCACTTTTCCATCACCCTGTTTTATTTCCTGCGCAGCCAGCAATTTTCTTGATCTGCGCTGATTCCGTGTCTGTCTGTGGACCTGTCTGCGGTGTGGGACGTGGACCGCACAGGGGCGGGGCCCGGGCCCCACCTTGCGTGGGGGACAGCGCCCGCTGAACACACAATCCTCCTGCTTCCCCCAGGCCCTGTGCTTATGAGATCATCAGGGACAGCACAGGCACTTGCTTCAGGCCTCAGGCGACCCCCGCACCACGGCCATGGCCGTCGCTGCCACCGAGCACTGGAGACGCTGGGAGGCCCGTTTCTGGCCCCATCCTGCTTCACCCCCACACCAAGGGTGTCAATGTGTGGGTGCCAGGGTCACCAGGGCCAGGCCCTAGGCAGAGGTGGGCAGCAGAGAGCCCACCCTTCTTCACTTCTCTGTCTCACGTTCCTATGCAAACTGCTTGTATCTCTTTTTTTTTTTTTGAGACAGAGTCTCACTCACTCTGTCGCCCAAGCTAGAGCACACTAGCGTCATCATAATAGCTCACTGCAACCTCAAACTCCTGGGCTCGAGTGCTCCTCTTGCCTCAGCCTCCCCAGTAACTGGGACTACTACTCAGGTGTGTGCCACCACGCCTGGCTAAATTTTTCTATCTTTTGTACAGACGGGGGTCTCGCTCTTGCTCAGGGTGGTCTCGAACTCGTGACCACAAGTGATCCTCCCGCTTCGGCCTCCCAGAGTGCTAAGATTACAGGCGTGAGCCACCACGCCTGGCTTGCTTATCTTTCTTACTACTTTTATGACATGTTAGCTGATAGCACATGATTTCTTCTAAGGCAAGCCCATTTTAATAATACCCAACACAATTTCAGGCACTTTGCTAGGCAGAGCCAAGAGAATGGGTTTTGTGATGTGTTTTGAGATTGGAAGCCCCTGGTACCTCACCTAGAGAATTTCTTACTCTAGCTGCTAGACTTTTGCACCTTTTTCCATAAGAGGTCTAAGGGCATCCTTTCTGCTGCTTTGGAAGAACCCTCTTTAGGATATGCTCAAGGTGTTTCCTTTAAAGCATCAAGAGACCCAACTTAGATGGGACGGTGCTGGAATGTGACTTTATTTCTAGCTTAGTACTCTCCAAGCCGGCCTGTCTGATGCGTTCCGTCTCACTGAGCCCTTACTGCTTTGTTTTTTCATTTCCCTTTAAATTAGTCCAACAAAGCAGGCAGTAGCCAGGTCTCAAGCAAACACAGGTGTGTAAGATCCAGTTTGTCCTCAAGAAACTCAGCATTCAGAGGTGGAGAGCGAGCAGTCACGTGGACACAGAGATGGGGTATAGCTGTGTGGACAGCAGTAAAGACACACAGTGAAGGCTGGGCACAGTGTCTCACGCCTGTAATCCTAGCACTCTGGGAGGCCGAGGCGGGAGGATTGCTCAAGGTCAGGCGTTCGAGACCAGCCAGAGCAAGAGCGAGACCCCCGTCTCCACTAAAAATAGAAAGAAATTAATTGGCCAACTGAAAATATGTAGAAAAAATTAGCCGGGCATGGTGGTGCATGCCTGTAGTCCCAGCTACTCGAGAGGCTGAGGCAGGAGGATCGCTGGAGCCCAGGAGTGTAAGGGTGCTGTGAGCTAGGCTGACGCCACAGCACTTTAGTCCGGGCAACAGAGTGAGACTCTGTCTTGAAAAAAAAAAAAAGACACACGGTGAAGGCACAGAGGAGGAGATAACACAGCTTGGGGTGAGGTCAGGGAGGGCTTCCCGGAAGAGGTGAGCAGAAGCCTTGAAGGGTCAGTGGAAGGCACTGGAAGCACGTGCAAAGGGCATGTCTCCTCTTCCTCCTCGTTGTCTCTAGGTCGGGAAACCTGCCCAGGAAGTGCCCTCTAGCCTTCTCCTACCTTCTCCCTGCATTACAGACCCCAGGGTTACAGATGCCCGACACCCTGCCCTGGCCTCTTAGCAATGCAGTCCTTCCCTGCAGGAGACTTACTTTGTTCTCAGTGTCTGAGAGGACGGTGTCCTGCTGGGTCACAATTTCCATGGGACTGGTCAGGAGCAGATCCTCTTCTAAGCTGGCCTCTCCACTGCCCGCCTTCTTCATGGGAACGGCGTTGGGCGGCCGCTGCCCAAACTTGATATTCTTGCCCAACTGTTGCTGGTGAGAAACAGAAGGAAGACGGTCTGAAGCAGTGAAGCAGTTCTCGACGGCCACAGCCAGGTGTCCCCGCATAGCTGGTAAGCGCTGAGGCATACGCTGGGCACAGCCCATCTCTGCACTCAACGCCATGCCGGGAAACCGCGATCCCCGCCCGGAATCAGTCGATTTGTTTTCCACCTTCTTTTCTTTTTCTTTCCCACCTTCGAGCCATGAGGTTTCTCATGCAGCCACCTCTTTGATGGAGATGTCAACATTTTCCAGTGGGTACAGAGACCACATTTCTGAGCCAAAAGTTGGGATGTGTTATGACAAAATTATTTGATTCTCCTACACATATGTTTATAAGAAAAGTCTTTTAAAAGCATAAAAAAAATTGTATAGAAGACAGTCACATGAAATGTAGGAACCCTGGGGGGGAAAACCAAGACCCTTAGGGTTAGTGCAAGCGAACTCAACAGCAGAGGTTGTACTTCTGCGACCTCCCTCGGCAGCCCCCAGCTGGAGACCCCACAGGGGAACGCTGGGTCACTGCCAAGGCGAAGAAGGCCCCAGTGCCAGCAAGTCTTCCCATAATTAATGCTGAAATCATGTCAGGGACAGGAACTTCTCTTTGCCCTGCTGCAGCCACCCAACCGAGAGAGAGGGGACCAAAGGAACCAAGTGGAGACAAGGGCCAAGAAAGGACTGATTAGTGGTGGGTGGTAGCTAAGAGTAGAGGGGGAAGGGAGGGAGACACGGGGAAGAAATTAGAAAGGTAAATAGTATTTCAAATTAGAGAAATGCCAGATTAGAAAAGAAAAAAAAAATGTCTCCAAAAGTTGCCCAATATCCCCTTGGGGGCAAAGCTGCCACAGCTGGGAACCACTGCTCTAGATCTTGCTTTCATAGTCCTTATATGCCTCAAAAAATGCACTCTCTCATATTTATCTTTAATCTGGCTAGTATTTATCCCACAGAGCTGCAAAGAGCCTTAGCAATCACCTACTCCAAAGCCCTTTGCAAAAAAAGTCAGAGGTCCAGTGGGGAGAGTGACTGACCCGAGCTTATAAAAAAATGAGTGGCCCAAAAGGAATCTGAACTCGGGTCATGTAAAATCGCATTCAGCGTTATTTTCATCGCACTCCACTGGTTCTCATATATTTGGCATCAGACTTCCTTCTAACAGGGGCAGAAATGAAGAAATGATGCCGCATTTTTAATCCTTCAGGGAAACACCTCCTCTCCCTTTGAACTCAAGGGTATCAAACCCACCCACCCTGCCCAGCTCCCCTTCAGCCTTGCAGACTGGGCAGTGAGACTGCAGAGACATGACAGAGATGAGCCCCAGAGGCCCCTCCCCACACCCCCGGGGACCCCAGCATGCCAGGTCAGGGGCACAGCAAGTCAAGGGCTTCTGTTTGGTCCGCTGGCATTTCAGCCTGAGCCTGGCTGCCCCGGCCCCACGGGAAGGGAGCGCACACGGAAAGCTCGCGTTCAGCCAGGGCAGCACAGCTTCAGCTGCCGGAAAGGGGTGCGGGGAGGAGAAGGCTGGAAAAGGGCGTCTTCTAAAAACAAGTGCAGCGGGAAGCAGCAGTTAGTTGTCTACTCTAAGCACATCCGTAAGCAGGCGCAGCGGGGACAGCCGATGGATGGAGTGAGACAAGAAGACATGAAGGAACAAGGTCACGGGCCCGTGTCACTCTGCAGCCTTTGGGGCGAGGGGTGGGAACCCGGGCAGAAGGGGTGGGAATGGTTTCTGTGTGCTCCCGGCCTAGCCTTCAGGAGTGACAAGTGGCCACAGGCTGGAAATTGCCCTGCATCCCTGGATTGAGACACGTTGGCAAGGCCTGCCGGTTACTGATGACCCCCATGACTGAGATAATTCCTTAATGAGCTTCCAAGCAGAACGTGGCCTAATGCTCTATCTAGTGCCATTTCATTAGGATTGTTGCCACAATCACAGAAAAGGATGGATACAGTGATGTTTTCCTTCATTCAGGCCCTTCATAGAATACTTATGTTAGTCCATACTGATACTTAAGCAACAAAAAAGAATACGGCAAAATGTAACCACAGTCTAGGTTGAGAAAAAGTCCAAAGATGGGGTGACTTGTGACTACAAATGGAAAAGAAAAGAAAACGTGGGAAGAAAAATAAATAAATACATGGAATAAAAACAGAGACAATAAGGTAGGTACTTGGACAGAGACGGAAAATAGAAAGAGTAATGTTAAGACATGAAGCTGAGAGTTCAAGAAAAGAGGCGAATTGAGGGGGAGGTGCAGGGGACAGAGGGAACACACAGGGGCCAGGGAGAGCGGTGGGCCACCTGCAGTTTCACCAGCTGGGGGACGTGGAAGGGCAGAGGGAGGAGACGAGGAACAGGGACAGAGGGGATGAGAATGTGTGTGTCTATCAGAGGGCTGATTTGTGGCACAGATGTGTTCTTCCCGGCAAAAGAAACACAATGCTGTTGCCTTCCAGACTGAAAATGTGCGTCTTAGCGAAGCAGCTGACTTCAAACCCACCCCCCTACCGAAACCCGCCCTGCACCCCCAGAAAAAATAAAGTCTGCTGGTGTCTGGGGAACTTGGGTGGAGGAAATGAGATGGAGGAGGGGAGTGGCGGCCATGGTCAGGAGTAGGGCTACAGTCTCTGTCTGGACAAGGGACTGGCTCCCAGACACGCCCTGCAGCTGTCGGGAAGAGACGGGGGACTGGGGCCAGGGCAGGACTCAGGGTCCAAGGCCGTGGTGACTGATCCTCAGGCACCCAAGGACAAAGCCTCCAGGGACAAGGCCTTGCACACCTACCAGCTCGCCCTGCGGTTCCTCCTCTGAGCGCTTCCTCCAGCTGACTCAAAGGAGAGCGGGGCCCTTGTCACATTTTGTGCAATTTAGGGACAGTTAAAAGGTGATTGCTCAAACCTATCTGGCCATCTCAGGTGTCGTGTGAATTGAATACACAGATAAATGTGGCTTTTGTTACTTTAATTCTGCCCGCTATTCAGGCATTGTCATGAGAGGAACTAGGATATAAACAATCACTGAAAAGCAGACTATTAAGATGAGCTGGCCCTTAAGTTTTCAGAGAGAAAAACTACCATTTTTTAAATCTAATATGCTGGGGGCTCTTTCTTTATACACATTGCAATTATAGTTGAGAGCAGCGAGGGGAAGCTGGCGCTATACTGACACTCCACGTTGCTGGTAGCTGTGAATGGAGTTACTGTTAAGTCTGGAATGTGAGCTAAGAGGAACTATATT
The DNA here is from genome assembly GCA_008750895.1 of Mirza zaza. Lineage (NCBI taxonomy): Eukaryota > Metazoa > Chordata > Mammalia > Primates > Cheirogaleidae > Mirza > Mirza zaza. Next base: position 91,994 of record VSMD01072820.1, read on the forward strand.
TTATTCACTCAAACAGGACCATTTTGTTGTGCTATGGAATGCTGGAGAATGATGCTACAGGAATGCACGTCCATATTTATAAGGCTGGTTCCTGTGGTGTGCAAATGCCAAGCACATCATATTCTGCAGCCCTCTTGCTGCCGGCATCTCGATTTTACCAGATCTTTCCCAGCCATTCTTCAGACTAAGTCTGTAAGAGCGATGCGGAAATAAAAATAAAGTTGCTGTCTTCCTGAGCAAACTACAGATACTTCCATAGTTAAAGTGAATCTAAGAAAAAAAAAAAAAAAAAGAAAAGAAAAAGCATATATAGATGGAAAGATACTTTTGCTCTAGGAAGAAGTGGCCAAGAGAAGGTGTTTATTGTTTGTGTCCGTGACAGTTGCACTAGGTGTCAACATCCTCAGATATATGAGTTTGTCATTTGTAAGTGACATCCGGCTGAGCAGGAAAGACTAGCTAGCTACTGAGCGTGGAGATTTTCCCTCCCCATGCCAAATACTCGGTGGCACAAAGAGACTAAGCATTTCCCCACCGAGGTGTGGCATGATTCTAAAAATGACCTGCAGGCTTACACTGTGGTAGCCCTGAGTTTTATCTTCAATTAGTGCACGCCTCACAGCTTGGTCTTATCTCAGACAAACAGGCACCCTCCCTAATCCATGCTCTGGGCAGCTGTAGGAAATGTCAAGGTCACGGTAGCCCAAGTGCAATGAGGTGCAAAGCTTCTGAAGCCATGCGTGCTACAGCAGGTGAACAGTGACCCTGGGCAGATCGCAGATTTTAAGAACTGGGGGGGGCCCTTCCGATCGCCTGTCACAGGCATCCCATTGCTTTTCAGGTGGGGAAAGCATCAGAGAGGTTAAATGGCTTCGCCAAGGCCACACAGCCAGGTGGTAGCTTTTTATTTCACTGCATTCCCTCGCTCATTCAAGTGGTGCTCATGCTACCAGCCATGGAGCAACGGACTTGTTATGTGCAGGGTCCTCAAAAGGGAACCATGGTTGATTTTGCTCCTATAACTGTCCTGTATATTAAAATTTGTTCTCACTATGCACATGTATTATTTTTATGCTCAGAAAAAATTATGTAACTTTTCTTTGGACAGGTTCAATATTTTGCCACAGACATTGGGGTAGGTTACGGTAGATTCACATAATTCAGGAAAGGGCAGGCAGATTTATGCTGCGTTTGGTCCTTCTGCAGCCCGTGGGGCGATTCAGGACAGTTCCCGGTGAGATGACTACGTGTGAACACTAGAGGGCGACCTTTCCAAAGGCAGTCGCTACGGACACTCTCCCGTGGGGTTCCGGGGGGCTGGGGAGTTTCCTAAGCCACAGAGAAAAATGTTTTGTTGTGTGTTTTGAATGGCATGCCAGGAGAAATCTCATTTCCAAAAGAATGTCTGATACTAGTGGGTAATCAGCTTGCCAGGAGATTCGCTGTCAAATAGGTGTTTCCATTACGTTCCTCTTTTTAAAAATAAACATACACACATACACAAAGACAATTCCAGACATAAAAACATACATGCCTCTGACACAATTAAACTCTCTCATTCCATGCTGGCGTCTACAAGGGGGCGGTCTTTTAGGCTGCTTGCTAAGCATCAATACCAGCATAACGTTGTCATGGAAAAATGCAAAGCATTCATGCAAGTTAATAAAGTTGCTACTATTTCTGACTTACCAGGAACATACTGCTTAGTCGACTGAAAAATAAAGCACAGTCCTTTGGGGGTGATACGGTTATATCTCACGTTTCTCCCAAAATCACATTTTCGGTGCTAACAGTCCCCACTTCCCTCCTCCAAGAGCAAACAAAGCCTCTTACAAATTTTCAAAACCATAATATCAGAGCTGAAAGGAAGCTTGTGAACCCATGCAGCAGAAGCAGAATTAGGCAGACCTCATAGGAGTAGACATTGTCAAAATGAGAGCACGCAAATTAAACAGCTATTCCGCTTTACTCACATTTTACTTCTTGTGTTTATGGAACTGTCGCTTCAAGGAAGTTAGTCGTTTAACATTTTATTAATTATAAGACCAGACTCTTGAAACGCATGCCTTATGTTAGCAGAAATACCAGGCACTCACATATTTTTACTGCGTTTCTATAACTCCAATACTGCAGAAATTATTCACTGTATTTTTTTTTTACAAACCTAAATCTACTCCTTGGAGTGGAGGTAGCATGTGATGTGATGTTTCAGAGCAGATATCATTTAAGACAAATTATGATCTAATTTTTTAAAGATCTCCCAGAAAGCCCTCATAAACTACAGCTGTTTTGTGGACTGAAAACCTGTGAGTCGTTCCTCTTAGAAAGGGGCTATGAGGGGCCAGGGGGTGAGAACTTCTTAGGAATAATATTCCAGGAATCAAAAGACTTGAAAAAGGAGGAGGGTCAAGGTGGTCTTTGGCCATCACAATCCTCCCCTCCTCTCCAGCCTATGAGAAGTGACAGCTCATTTTTCCTTCTGAGTCTACAGAAAGTGTTACAAGCACAGCCAGACAGAACCCAAAGTGGAGCCCGCTTAGGAAATGCTGGGATGGGAGGGACGTGATTGGGTTGGATCTGAGGGCAAGGCCGTGGCCTTGGGCCGTGGTGGCAGCACCTAGGCAAGGTGGCCGTGGTGGTGCCGGGGTGTGGGCTACCTCCCCGATTGCCATCTGCTACATTCAGCTGAGTGTGTGTGGAATATGTGACCGAACACACGTTCCACAAAACATCCCAAAATAACACAGAAACAAGAACATCCTCAAGAAGATAGAGAATTTTCTTTTGAGTACAGTGAATGCTTCATCGTACCAGTAGGTACTGAGGCCAGCTGTTCCTTGTTTCTTTCTGCTCATTCATTCATTCATTTAGTCATTCCTCGTTATGGACATATAGACAGATGGAAATCAGCACCCTCCAAGCACGCCCACCTTGGAGAAATGCTTGCTTAGGCATTTCTTTGGGTGAGAGAATTCCACCAAGCAACTGGGCAAACCTACAAAGGCGGACCCTAAGTGTCTTTGCTCTTCTTGCTTTTCCTGGATTTCACATTCTTTCTTTCTTTTTTTCTCAAGACAGGGTCTCACTATGTTGCCCAAGCTGTTCTGGTCTCAAACTGCTGGGCTCAAGCAATCCTCCCACCTCAGCCTCTTGAGTACCTGGCATTACATGTGTGTGCCTGGCTGGGATTCCTGTTATTCCAAGCACATCTGGTGAAGAATCATAAACTATATTTTTATTGTTAGGGAGTTGCCTGCCACCAGAGTCAATTCTATGTAAGAAAACTGCCCCACTCTGCAGAGTGAACAGGAGGAAAGTTTAAGAGCTTTGCAGTCCTTTGAGATAGGTGGCTTGGAGAACCCAGATTTATAAACAGTAGAAAAATAACGAGTCTCACCATTCACTGTCCCATTACAGAGACTTGGAAAGTAAGTATGTGCTGTGCCTAATGGTTTGACCTCTCTCCTCCCATCCAAGTCCTGTAGCTTCTCTTGGGTATTTGTTCCCATGTCCAGTCAAAAGTGAGGGAACAATTTGAGAAAAAAGGAGAGGGTGTGTCATTCAGGCGGGGAACCATGGTGACAATGTACCTCTCATGGGTGGACAGGAGGCTTCCAGAGAGAAGCAAGTCAGGTTCAAGAAAGCAAGAGTTCTCACCAGGAGTGACCCTTGACCTCCTAGCCCATGACTCAAGGCCACACTAGGGTTTGTTTCCAGTCCCCTCCGCAGCCAGGCCCCTCCTACGGCTCTGACCTTCCAGGCTCAAGCTGTCTTACCTGAAGAGTTTTGACTTTGCCCAGGATGTTGTCCTGTGACATTGCTTGAACTGTCTGCTCACTTTCTGCTCCCCCATCAGGGATAAAAATACTGTCATGAGAAAACGCCCGGGTTCCCATAGAATAGTTGAAGGACCTGGAATGCAAATCATGTGCTTCATTTTATTAGGATGATAACATTCCTTTTGGCAATTCAGTTTTCTGTTCTCCCTGATTCGAGGGACTCCACCCACATTCCCCGTCTTGTTCAGCAAGCACTTCCAGCTTCATGTCCCTTTCTGCCAGGGGTCAGCCAAGTAGCTGGGTAGACAAAAGGGGCCCACGGAACAGGGGGGCATGGCTCTTACCACACCCCTAACTCCGAGCCACTCATGGAGAGAACGCAAGACAGTCATTTATCGGTATAGGACCCAGGACAGAAGGCACAGCAGAACCTTTACTTGGAGGAGCCTTTCTCCAGCTGAGCTGTCACTATCAGTTTTGTCCCAGTAAGTCTTGCCAACCTGCATTTATTAAGTAACACACTTAATAAATCTAGACATAAGAGGCAAGGGCTTCTTTCTTTTAGAATACAACCAAATTGGAAGAAAGATATACAGATCCAAACAAAGCCCTTTTAAGAGTACTAAAATTGTTGATGAGGACTATAAATGTTTAGGAATTCAGAGAAAGGGAAGAAATCTGTGTTAGGGCCATCCTGATAGGCGTTGTATATATTGGAATACATATTTTTTCTTTTTTTACACAGAGTCTCACTCTGTTGCCGGGCTAGAGTGCTGTGGCGTCAGCCTAGCTCACAGCAACCTCAAACTCCTGGGCTCAAGCAAATCCTCCTGCCTCAGCCTCCCAAGTAGCTGGGACTACAGGCATGCGCCAACCATGCCCAGCTAATTTTTTCTATATATTTTTTAGTTGGCCAATTAATTTCTTTCTATTTATAGTAGAGACTGGTCTTACTCTTGCTGAGGCTGGTTTCAAACTCCTGAGCTCAAGCGATCCTCCTGCCTCAGCCTCCCAGAGTGCTAGGATTACAGGCAGGCGCCTCGCGCCCAGCCAACTGAGTACCTTTCAAAGTGGCCGGTACCTAACAAAAAACACTTCTTAGTTCAAGAGTTATCCTTTGAGGAAGTCTGACTTCCTTCTGCCTGATGGTGAGGTAGAAGCAATGTGAAGGCCGGGCGTGGTGGCTCACGCTTGTAATCCTAGCAATCTGGGAGGCTGAGGTGGGTGGATTGCTCGAGGTCAGGAGTTCGAAACCAGCCTGAGCGAGACCCCGTCTCTACCAAAAATAGAAAGAAATTCATTGACCAACTAAAAATCTACATACAAAAAATTATCTGGGCATGGTGGCGCATGCCTGTAGTCCCTGCTACTCGGGAGGCTGAGGCAGGAGGATCGCTTGAGCCCAGGAATTTGAGGTTGCTGTGAGCTAGGCTGATGCCATGGCACTCACTCTAGCCTGGGCAACAGAGTGAGACACTGTGTCAAAAAAAAGAAAAAAAGAAGCAATGTGAAATGCAGAAGTAGGAAGCAGGAGCAAACTGTTCCTTATTTAATCTTAGACACTAACTGATCCCCGGGAACGCATACACACTGAGGCCACTAGCTCCTCCTGGGGGCAGGAAGAGCGGCGTGCCCTCCCCAAGGCAAGGCGGGCACGTTTCCACGATGCCAGGCAACACAGGTGGCACGTGGAGGGCTGAGAGCACCACCTCGCCCCTCCCCTCCCCAGAAAGGTCCAGCGGGAGCTTTTCCCGGTGATCAAGCCCATACAAGAACAGCCAGCACTGGGGGCAGTTGCTTCTGAGCTGAGTGACAGAAGGCAGCACGCAGGGTCCCGGGGCATCTGGACTTGTCACCTGCCAGGTCTAGACCCAGTTGGGAAGACATTACCAAATTGTGTCATCTAATATGCCAGATTACAGGCAGCATGGTAAAAAAAAAAAAAAGGTGTGAAGTTTAGAAACAAAAGACTTGGACGTCAGCCTCCTGGCTGTGTGATCTTAGGCAATAAAAACGATTATTATAACCACCAACCCTTACTTTGATGAAAACACTTCGTGGGGAGTTTGACTTTCATTAGCTCATTTAATCCTCATCACCACCATCTTGTGCCAGATGAAACTCAAGGGTAAATAACTTTTCCTAACGTCATCCGAACTGAAGTAGTATTAATAGAGAAACTCAACTCAGCTCTGCCGAACACAATCGCATGCCAGCCAGCGACGTGTTGGAAAGCGGTGGCAGATCTTAGAGTATTGCCATGAGTGACATGGGGGATGGGAGGGGAGGGCGGGATACAAATGGGCCAGTTAAAATTGCTAAATAGCCAGAATAATGGGTGAGCCTTCAGCTAAACGACACAGGACACCACGTAACAGCAACTCGCTTTATGAAACTGGAGGTGGTGTTTTAAGAAATATAAAGGGAAATTAAATATGTCATTATCTCCCTGTTCTCAGAGAATCTGAGACCCATGTCACAAACTGAGCTTCCAGGTTCACCTAAAAATGTTATGAAATATACTTTGCACTCAAAAGTTATGAAATCAAACCTTTTAATATTCTCTGTCTAAACTTCTCTTTCAGCCTCCTGGTTATGATTCAGATGAGAGAAGAGTTGTAAATGACTTCATTTCCACACTGTGTTTTTTTGCAAAGGGTTTATAGACATGTACAGGTTCTCAAATATTCATGTAAGCATATACATGCCCATGAACATGTCCATTTTAGACGCTTGATAAATGGTTACTAATTCCTCGCAGTTGTGTGTACAGAACACACCAGCACTAGGGCTAAGTTTCACTACAACCTCAGAGTCAATCTGGACATGAAGTTCACTGCCCTGTTCCCATTATTTTTTCCACGTAGGCTAAGAATTGACACTATCCTGCTCTTCTCTGTTGCCCCAAATGGTCCTTAAATTGATGTCCACTCATCATCCACTTCCAGATGATCATATTGAAAAATAGAGAAAACAAATAGTAATAGTAGTAGTAGTAATCATAGTATAGTATAATAATAGTGGTAGTCACAATGGTAACATCAATTCTAGCTAAATGTTAAAAAGGTTGCATATGTGCTGACCTTTTTAATATAACATCTAAATCCTTTTGATATATAATACCTAAGCCTTACGTGGTAAGCACTATTTTAAAGCCTATTTTATACAAGGAAACTAAGGCTCAAAGACAATGAATAATCTTCCGTAAATTAAATAACTGTCCATATGTGAATTTGTTTCTGGCCTCTGTTCCTTTGGTCTGCCTGTCTGTTTTTACAGCAATAACCCTACACTGTCTTAATTACTGTAGGTTTTTAAGGCTTGATATCTAGTCATTTTAAGTTTTCAGCTTTGGCTTTTTGGGGTTTTTGTTTGTTTCAGGATGGCTATTCTTATCTCTTAGCATTTCTATATACATTTACACACACACACACACACATACACACACACACCCTAACACACTCTGAGATACTTTTGGCATGGCACTGGATCTACAGATAAAATTTGGGTTAAGTGATGTCTTTATAATATTTAATCTATTGATTTATGAACATGAGATATCTCTTCATGTATTTAGATCATTTTTAATTTCTCTCGACATTTTGTAGTTTTCTGTATAGATGTCTTGTACATATTTTGATACATTTATTCCTATATATTTAGTATTTCTGCATTTACTATAAATAGTATAGGTTAAAATTTTTACTTTCTAATATTTTGTTACAATATAAAAACACACCTAATTTTTGTATGTTGATCTTATAACCAGAGACTTTGCTAAGTTTATTCATTAATTATAGTAATATGACTACTGATTATTTGGGGTTCTATATGTATACAATTAGGTTGTTGCCAACAAAAGATCATTTTATTTCTTCCTTTTCAATCCTACATCTTTCTGTTTTCTTTTCCTTTTTTCTCCCTCTCCCACCCCTGTTATACTGAATTAGCTAGAATCTTCATGCAAAGCTGAATAGAAATGGTGACAGTGACTTTATAATGTTCCCAAACTCAGGGAAAAAGCATTCAATATTTCACCATTAAGTATGATGTTAGCTATAAAATTTTTATTTTTTTACTTAACCAGTATAAAGTTAATAGAATTTTTGTAGATATGCTTATATTACTGCTTCTTTAAAAAGACACATGATCTATCTTTTATTTATAGATGCCTAAAAAAAATTCTCTCTTTATCTTTGGTTTTCAGCAGTTTTACTCTGGTGTGGTTAGGTGTGAGCTTCTTTTAATTTATTCAGCTTGGATTATAGTGTTTCTTAAACCTGTGGCCTGATGTTTTTTATCAGTTTTGGAAAATTTTCAGTCTTTATCTGTTAAATATTGCTTCTGCCCCATTTTCCCTCTAATCTTTCCGTGATCCTCCCATGTTAGACCCTTTCACCATGAGTCTTATGTCTTTTATTCTCATTTTTGTTATCTGCCATTCTTTTTACTCAGTATGATTCAGTCTGGATATTTCTATGGACCTACCTTCCAGCTTGCTAATTCTCTCTTTAGCTATGTCCAATCTGCTATTAAAACCATATATTGAGTTCTTAATTTCGGAAGGATTTTTTAGACTCAAATTTCCATTTAATTATTTTTAACAGATTCTAGCTCTCTGATGAAATTCTCTATCTTGTCAACTATTTTCTTGACCATATTAATCACAATTATTTAAAAGGCTCTGAAACTCCAATATCTTAGTCATCTTTGGGTCTATTTCTATTATCTTGGCTTGTACTCTGTTTCTTAGATGCCTGGTAATTTTTTTTATTGAATTCCATTCATGATGCATGAAAACTTTTAGAAGCTCAGTGCTCTCCTTCCAGAGAAGATTCACCTGATCCTCTTCGAGGCAGCAAAGAGCAAAGGAGCAGATCACCTCAATCCAGTCATAAGCTGAGTGGATTCATGGCTGGTTGGTAATCTTTGTAAGGCTCAGACAGCCTCTGTTTTGTCCTCGTTTCCTGGGTACAGTCCTCATAGAGTTTCAACTGAGAGCCTGGGTTATTTTCTAAGGTCCTTCTCCTTGGCAGACCCCAAACCCCAATGTGTGTTTTTCTAGAACATATACTGCCAAAAACTCTGTCCTGCTTTTCATTTTCAGTCTCTTTCCCTGTACAGCTTTCTCAACAAATCACTCAAAAGGAAAACGGTTGCCTAGATTTGAGTTCATTCTTCTGGGCTTCTCTTCTCTTGGGCATCGTAATCCCTCTCATCCTAGTTATCTTGGCAGCTTCAAGTTAAAATTTTTGTGTTCCCAGCCCCATGACATTGCTTCCAGCTCTGCTGCCTTCTCTTCCTCTTGACAGCCACTCTCAGGCTTTCCAGTCTGTTGCCCTGTACCAAGAATCCACAATTCTTGGAGAGAAGATGGAGGAGAGAAGCAAGATGAGCAAGTTGGGCTCGATGCAATGGGCTTCCCTTTTCTACAGGATATCATTGCTCAGGTCTGGTGCCTCAGCAGCAATCTGATGCCTTCGGACAGATGTCTTTGTTGTAATATTCTATCTGTATTTCTAGTTGTTCTTGGTGGGAGCACTGATTTGCTAGAAGCTACTTCATCACAGCTAGAAGTGGAAGTAATAACTTTTGGATATTTATTAAGTTTCTGCCACATGATACACATCACAATACATAAGCTACTTGTTGAAAAGCCATTGCTCTTAAGATTACTTTTCAAAGTGACCAAATACATTTGTACCTTTTTCTTTATTATATTTGCTTTTTTTTTTATCTCATTCCAAAGCTCTGAGAAGAAACAGTGGAGGAGAATGGTAGCTGGTTTATTGGTTACGTGAATGAACACTCACTCACTTACAGAACATTCCATTTACATAATAATGTAAATTAACATTAAATCCTTGGCAATTTGTGTCATATTAAATCTTTGGTAATCATGGTTACCAGTTCCAGCGCCAAACAACCCTACAATATAGAATTATATCCTTTTCTCCGAAGGGGAAGCTGAGACAAAGAGTGGGTTAAAAACGTTGCCCAAAGTTCCAGAGTATGAGGGAGGGCTGGAATGGAAACTGAATAGCCCACGTGTGGAGGTCTCAGCTTGAAACTATGTTCTAATGAACAAAGAGCGTGGTGGAATCATTGTCCTTAACCAGCTGGGAACTAGAAATTATATGATTGGGAAGTGGAGGGGCAATTTACCACAAATTGTACCTTAGTGGAGTTCTTCTGGACTTCCTCAATCTGGACGTGTAAAGATCTTTCACAACTGCTTGTGAGGCAGCCCAGCTCTACCTCTCCCCCTCTTCCTTTTGTTCAGAGCTGTGTGGGAACCTTCTCTTCTAACGCTGAGAACACAGGGCTGCCTCTTGATTGCAAGAAGAGATGTACAAAGAGCTCTAAAATCCCACAGATTTCTAACCTTTGACTGTAGGATTGTCAACACAGTCATTTTAATTTCAACAAGATTTGAAGTCAAATGCAAAGCACACGTGATAAAAGCCAACTCTAGAAAGAGAGGATCACTTGGGAAGTTCAGAACACTGGTCTCGGAGGGACAGTCTTCATGAGCCCAAAGAAGAACCACGGCCCTGCCTCTGAGAGGCCAGGAAAATGGTCCCTTTGAACTTGGAGGTCGAAACAGCAGAAGTTCCTGGGGCCCTAGAAGGCAGTCAGGTCTCCTATGGACAGAAAGGAGCACGGCTGTACATCTCACTTCTATATTTCTGTCCTGGCTTTGTTGTTGTTGTCACTGATACTATTGTGACTGGCAAAGGTTGGGCTTCCAAACATCTAATTAGGGGCTTCTAATTAGCCCAAGGAAACCAGCTTTTGGTCTTGCCCCTTTACTCTTCACTGACTCCTGTAGTTATGTTTCCAAAGGCACTGATGATAGAACAGCCTGAGGCTGCTCTTCTGGTCTTAACAAACACCTTTAATAACTGTTTAACTCCAACACTACACTCTCTTCTTCTACCCACCTGTCTCCAGCTACACAGTGGATCCTGCTACGTGGCTACCCCTCTGTCTCAGCAAACTCAACACAAATAAAACCAAACTTATCAATTTCCCCACAAAACTCCTGCCTTTCCTATTTCTTTGTTACTATCATCTGTGCTATATTATTTTATTTTTATTTATTTACTTTTTGTGAGACAGGGTCTCCTTCTATCACCCAGGCTGGAGTGCAGTGTTGTGATCACAGCTCACTGCAGCTTCCAACGCCCAGGCTCAAGCAATCCTCCTGGCTCAGCCTCTTGAGTACTTGGGATGAAGGGTGCATGCCACCACGCCTGGCTAATTTTTAAATTTTTTGTAAACATAGGGTCTCGTCGTGTTGCTCAGGCTGATCTCAAACTCCTGGGCTCAAGTGATCCTCTTCCCTAGGCCTCCCAAAATGCTGGGATTAGAGGCATGAGCCACCGTGCCTGGCCTGTGCTATGTTATTTTATAAGTGAGATTGAGTCCAAGTTAGGGGGAAGATATAGTACAAAAGACCTTAATAGGTAATATCACCTGTCCTTCCACATTCAGAAATCCTTCAAAGCCAAGGTAGAAATCAATGAGCAGGACTGAAAATCTTGAGCTCCCAGACCCATGAGGCTCCTGACTCGCAGCTGACAGAGCTTTCCATTTTAATACCGTGATTGCAGATGTGTGCATTTCTTTGGGAACAAAGACGCTATATGAACAGTGGCTGCTGCTACATGAACTGTGACAAGACAAGAACATTAATTAAGAGAGTCCCAGTTCATCCACAATTGCAAATCTTATAGAAAAGAGAGTGAACCAGCTTTACTTCTTCTTCTTTCCTTTTTTTTTGAGACAGAGTCTCACTCTGTTGCCTGGGCTAGAGTGCCATGGCATCAGCCTAGCTCACAGCAACCTCCAACTCCTGGGCTCAAGCGATCCTCCTGCCTCAGCCTCCAGAGTAGCTGGGGCTACAGGCATGCGCCACCATGCCCGGATAATTTTTTCTATATATTTTTAGTTGTCTGATTAATTTCTTTCTATTTTTGGTAGAGACGGGGTCTCGCTTTTGCTCAGGCTGGTCTTGAACTCCTGAGCTCAAACAATCCTCCCGCCTCGGCCTCCCAGAGTGCTAGGATTACAGGCATGAGCCACCACATCAGGCCTAGCTTTACTTCTTAAACACCAAATCTGTCAACACCAAATGGATGCCGGCCTCCATAAATTTTTTCATATTTACATAACATTGATTGAGGTTTTTTATTATGGTAAAATATATGTAATATAAAATTTACCATTTTAACCATTTCTAAGTGTATAGTTCAGTGGCAAGAGTACATTTATATTGTAATGAAAGCACCACCAATATCCATCTCTAGAACTTCTCCACCATCCCAAACTGAAACTCCATATCCATGTAACGATCACTCCCCAATCCACCCTCCCCCCAACCCCTGGTAAACACCATTCTACTTTCCCTTTCTAGGAATCTGACTATTCCAGGCACCTCCTATAAGTGGAATCAAACGATATTTGTCCTTTTGAGTCTAGCTTATTTCACTTAGCACAATGTCCTCCAGGCCCAGCCAAGATGTAGTATGTATCAGAATTTCCCTCCTTTTTGAGACTGAATGATATTTCATTGTATGTACCATTTTGTTTAAACATTCATCCATCAGTGGACATCTGGGCTGTTTCCACCTTTTGCCTATGGTGAATAATGCTGCAGTGAACATGGGTGTATTAATCAAGATTTAAAAAAATATCTGAATGCATCATCATGACTCATATCTACGCGCAGACACGCAGAAAGCGTAAACAGGCGCGCCACACACACCCTCATTTCACACAGAAGACCTGGCATCACCCCGATACCCTCCACGCAAATGAAACAGTCACTATCTGTGAAGATTAGCAGAGACTATATAGTACCAAAGGAAAAAAGGGAGGAAGGGCAGGGAGAGCAGGAAGAGGAAGGTGGGAAGAGGAGGAGGAAGTAGGGAAGAGAAGAGGGAGGAAGAAGAGAAGGATACCTTGACTTTTGCCTGAAATCTTGGGGAAGTTTGCGGCGCAATGATTGCAAAGCTGACCCTGGTGTCCGGCGCACAGGCAGCCATGCTAGGGTTCCATCTCTACCCCTCCCACTCGGGAGGTGCAAACACCATGAATCCACTTGGGACCTGTTAACTGGAGATCAGAGGCTTCAAACAGGCTTGAGTCAATTCCGAGGGGAGGTGTGATTTATTAGCACTAAGACAAACTCGGAGAGGCCTGCAGGGTCCCTATTCCACCCACATCTTACAGCATTTAAGCCGTGCGGTCTCGGTCATTATGTGTTTGGAAGGACGGGAGGGAAGAGACGCTGCTGAGTCTGCCTTACCCCAGCCCCTTTCCCTTTCATGTACCAGAGCCTCAGGATTCTGCCTAGACGCTGTGAGAGGCTGCTTTCGAATAAATGACATGGTGCTCTCGGGCTTCAGCAGCACATAGACCGAACTACAGGGCTGTTTTGAAGGGCCCACTTCCATGGTTAAAGTCATGAAAGAGCTCAGGAAACTCAGCTTAGGCCTGTGCGGGTCATCCCACTTTGCTGTAATATGTGGATGGGGTTATCATGCTAATAACTATGCCTACAGCAACGTCTTAGCCCATTTTGCATTGCTATAAAGGAAATACCTGAGGCTGAGTAATTTATTTTATTTTATTTATTTATTTAGAGACAGAGTCTCACTCTGTTGCCCGGGCTAGAGTGTCGTGGCGTCAGCCTAGCTCACAGCAACCTCAGACTCCTGGGCTCAAGCCATCCTCCTGCCTCGGCCTCCCAAATAGCTGGGACTACAGGCATGCGCTGCCATGCCTGGCTAATTTTTTGTGTATGTATGTGTGTGTGTGTATATATATATTAATTGGCCAATTAATTTTTTTCTATTTTTAGTAGAGACGGGGTCTCCCTCTTGCTCAGGCTGGTTTCCAACATCTGACCTTGAGCGATTCGCCCGCCTCGGCCTCCCAGAGTGCTAGGATTACAGGCATGAGCCACCGAGCCCGGCCTGGGTAATTTATTTTAAAAAGAGGTTTATGGCTGGGCAAGGTGGCCTATAATCGCAGCACTCTGGGAGGCTGAGACAAGAGGATTGCTTGAGGCCAGCAGTTTGAGACCAGCCTGATCAAGAGCAAGACCCTGTCTCTACAAAAAATAGAAAAATTAGCCGGATGTGGTGGCACAATGCCTGTAGTCCCAGCTACTCAGGCGACTGAGGCAGGAGGATCACTTGGGCCAAGGAACTGTGGTTGCAGTGAGCTAAGATGACACCACGGCACTCTAGCCCCAGGTAACAGAGTGAGACCCTGTCTCAAAAAAAAGAGGTTTATTTGGCTCAGGGCTCTGCAGGCTCTACAAGCACGGCACTGGCATCGCTCACGGTGAAAGCTGCAGGAAGCTTTTACTCAAGGCAGAAGAAGGCGAAGGCGAAGGAGGGAGCAAGAGAGAGAGGAGGGGGCACCCACACTCTTTTAAACCACCAGCTCTCCTGTGAACAAACGAGGCAAGGTGACTCACCACCTCAGGGAGGGCACCAAGCCACTCATGAGGGATGCGTCCCCATGACCCAAACACCTGCCACCAGGTCCCACCTCCACCACCAGGATCAAATTTCAACATGAGATTTGAAGGGGACAAACATGTATCAAGCAACATAAACTGCATACTCTTTAACCTTGGCTCATGTGAAACTTTTATTTTTATGATTCCTTCTTCTTCTTTGGAAGCCATTTCTGACTTTGTTTCCCTGGACCGCACGAGAGGAAGTTTCTGGCAAGAGGCTCCACCACCCCCAACCAGGGCAGCCGGGGAGGCCAGGGGGATTGTTCTAGAACACGGAAGACAACATTTGTGGGGACCCTCAGAAACAAGCAGAGGAAGCCTGAGGGCAACTGAAAGGCCACTGAGTGTGTAGTTGTCACTGTCGCCTCGGCTTTACCTCCAGCCTAGTGTCCTATGATTCAGGTCTGTAACTCATCTCGCAGGCAAGTGTTTTCCAGTTCTGCTTTCTCTCAGCACATATATATATATATATAAAAATAAAATTATTATTATTATTTTGAGATAGATTCTTGCTTTGTTGCCCAGGCTAGAGTGAGTGCCGTGGCGTCAGCCTAGCTCACAGCAACCTCCAACTTCTGGGCTCAAGCAATCCTGCTGCCTCAGCCTCCCCAGTACCTGGGACTACAGGCATGCGCCACCGTGCCTGGCTAATTTTTTCTATATATTTTCAGTTGGCCAATTAATTTGTTTCTATTTATAGTAGAGACGGGGTCTCGCTCTTGCTCAGGCTGGTTTTGAACTCCTGACCTCAAGCAATCTGCCCGCCTTGGCCTCCCAGAGTGCTAGGATGACAGGCGTGAGCCACCGTGCCTGGCTAGGGCCTTCTTTTCAACTCAAGCCAAAGAACTGCTCCAGGCTTTGCTTCCCACCTTCTATTCCAAGCTCACTCTCTCTCACCTACTTTTCCTGGTGTCTGCACGTGTCAGTTACAGTTCTTACTTGCGAGCAACAGAAACTGACCTGGTTTCACCCAACCAAAAGACAACGTCCTAGAAGTATAGCGGGGCCTCGCAAAACATGGGCAGCGAGACTGCAGGCTTGGAAAACACTGGGGTTAGGAGAGCTCTAGGGCCGAGGCATCAGGGACCACAGCAGCCGTCACGCTGCAGGAAGAACCGGTGACAGCTGCTCTTGCAGTTGTGAGCCTTGTATCTTTGACTCACCTGCCACGGTGAAGCCCTAGGAGAGAACGTGTGACGGCAGGGCTGGGCAGCATGCTCACGCCAGGCTGTGGAGGGAGGGGAAACGGAGGACGTGGCCCTTTTGGCTTCTGTCACAGGAAGCAGGCTCTGTGTCCTAACAGGGTGCACACAGCAGGGCAAAGGTGATGCCCTGAAAAGGGATTTGGGTGCTACTGAGAAGGGGAACTGGATGCTGATATCTAAATGACCACAAATAGCCACCATGGACCTATGGCTTGATTATCCTTTCCAGTGTGGCCCACCTGGGTGGATAAGCCATTTATTTGTACAGATGTCGGGTTTTGATTCTCCTCCCCAGGAGGCTGCCTTTCCTTCTTGGTGGCATTTGCTGCTACCTGAGAGCAAAGGAGATTGGACAGAGGGCGCATAGTGGGCCTGTGGCCTGCAGCTCTGGGCACTGGAGGTCAGAGTAGAGATAGAAAGTTGTTCTTGTTTGTTTGTTTTCTTAAGTGTTGGGGGTCTGTGAGAGAGGTGTTCAGTTGCCTTGTTTGTTTTTGTTGAGATAGAGTCTCACTCTGTCACCCCGGGTAGAGTGCAGTGGCATCACTGTAGCTCACTGCAACCTCCAACTCCTGGGCTCTAAGCGATCCTCCTGCCTCAGCCTCCAGGGCAGCTGGGACTACAGGAGTGTGCCACAACATCCGGCTGTGTGTTTTGCTTTTTTTTCCCTTTCATTTTGGTAGAGACTGCATCTCACTCTTGCTCAGGCTGGTCTCGAACTCCTGAGCTCATGTGATCCTACTGCCTCGGCCTCTGAGATTGCTAGGATTACAGGCGTGAGCCACCACGCCTGGCCAAGACAGAAGCTGAGAAGTTTAAGCTAAGCAAGCTAAATAGTAGCCCTGCAGTCATGCTACTCTGTGCCTCACCCTCGAGGCACTCGGTGCTAAGGAGACCAGGGAGGCTGCAAGAAGAGCATCTCCATTTTAATATCCGTTGTCTGGAGCGACTGTCTGCAGCAGGGTCTATGGGAAAGGAACAATGAAAAGCAAGGGACAGTTTGCCAGGGGGAGCCATTTCTTGGAAAGTTCGCCTCATCCACAACCAATGACACGAGATGGGGATGTTCCCCTCTCCATCCCTGACCTTTGCTGTCTGTGTGTGACACCTGGAGCTGTGGCAGCCACTTTGTGACTACAAGCGACAAGCCTGAGGACAAGGGCCCACTTCCTGAGGATGCTGGAGGAAGAGGGACTCAGGCTGGATCTGGAGGATGCTGCCGAGCTGCTTCACCAACGCTGCAGCTTGGAGAGTCCTCCAGGGTTTCTGGTACATCGGACTATATATTTCGTTCCCATCAAAGACACTAGTAGTTGTGTTTTGGGTTGCAAATGAAATCACCCCACCTGACGCGGCCTTCTAGCCAATACTCTAAGCCTTGGGCGCATACTAAGACCCACTGACATCACCTAGCCTTGGAGTGCGAGCCTGCAGAGGGGAATTCTCCCCGCCCAAAAACGGAGAGGGCATTTTGCAGCTGCGCCGTGAATGCACGCCTCAGGCCGGCCCTCCTCCTCCTTACCCTTTGTCTTTTTTGGAAAAGCATCATGTAATTTGGGACCATAGATATTGGGTAATTACTATGGCGATGATTAGGGATTCACTTCAGGGATAAGGAAATATAATTCTGGTCCCATTTCAGCTTGTTTCCATGACAACAGGGGCAATTGCAATTGATCAGCAGTTTTCTTCCTAAACAGATCCGTGAGTCTCATTCAAATGAAATGTTAAAGAGCAATTAAATAGCCCCGTCGAACAAACTAGAGTTGCTGGAAAAGACTGGAATCAGATTCTAATCTGTGTGCCATCTTAGAGGCTCACTCCAGACTCTGGTATTCTATGAAAATATATGGTACTCTAGCCAAAATATATTGGCTACAGAGCTCCAAATGCCCTGTTAATTACAACAGAAACGGGTATGTCATATACATCCAAGGAAGCGGAGGACAAGCTTGGAATCTTAAAATACAGAATCTTAGAGCTGGAAGTCAGAGGATCACTCCAGCCCCTCGGCCCAGGCCCGTGTCTACATCACATGGGACAGGCAATAAAGCTCCGTTGGGACTCCCTGGCCTCCATGCTATCTATTCCACACCTCAGTTTCCCCATGTGGAGAAAGATCTTTCCATAAACCTCTCTAGCTGTCGTGTGAATCAGTTTCCTCTTGGTTCACGCTCTGGAAATAGAACGCTAGTCATCAACATCCTCTTTATCTCAAGAATAATAGTAACCTGCCTTTGTAAAGTGCTTTATTGCAGGTGGCGTAATGTCAGATGCGTTTTTTGGTCCTTATACTAATCCTGGGAGACGGCACAGCCATGTCACAGATGAAGGTGCTGGTTGAGGTCACGCAGCTCATGAGTGCAAGCACCTGGCTGCACAAGAGGTTCAGCTCTGCTCTAGTCATTCTCCTCCCTAGTCCCCAAATTTCGTTTAATAGGTTTTGTGCCTTGTTTCTATTCCCTGTTCAACTCAGCACATCCTGGGTTGCTAAGGATAGAGGATAAATGACCAAGTAAAATAGTTTCTTTTTTTTTCAGTCTTCATCCCTCTGAAAAGTGGGCAGGCACACACTGGTAACCAGGGAGCCTGAGCTTCATTGTCATTTCGCCGGTGACATGTTATGTCATGACACCAACCATGTAATCTTCCTTTTCCAGCGTGTCAGAGGGACAGTGATACTCTTTGCCGTGGTGGGAAACTGGAGGAAAAATTAGATGAACAGTGACTTGTACAGTGGGAAGAGCCAGTGCGGTAAAAAGAGCAATACTCATACATTCATTTATTGGGTGAATAACTACTGAAGGCCTACTATGTGCAGCACAGTGACGGGCTGGGAATACACTGGGTGGAAAGGTAAGGGAAGCTGGGAGAACAATGTCAGGGGAGGGGCCTGACTGAGACAGAGGGGATCCGAGAAAGCTTGTCCCCCACCCCCTGAGGAAGGCGCATTTGTGCAGAAAAAGTCAAGGATGAAGAGGAATTGGACGGGTGAAGCGGGTGGAGATGGGAGATGGGCTGTTCCAGACAAAAGGCTTACCCTGCGCAAAATCAGCAGGCTTGGATTCCAGTCACATGTCTAACACTAAGCGCTGTCATCTCTTTGAGCCTCAGTTTCCCCATTTGTAAAGTGACGGTACTAGATCAAGACTAAAAATCACTCTAAACCTTTCATTTTACATTCCCACCAGCAACGCATGAGGATTCCAAGTTCTACATATCGTCACTGACACAGTTTGAATATCTGCCCCCTCCAGCTCTCACGTGGAAATGTGATCCCCGGTGTTGGTGGTGGGGCCCAGTGGGAAGTGTTTGGGTCATGCGGCGGATTCCTCACGAATGGCTTTGTGCCATCCTTGCTGTAAATGAGTGAGTTCTTAATCTACTGGTTTTCTTGAGAGCTGATTGTTAAAAAGAGCCTAGTACCTCACCCTCCTCCTGCTTCCTCTCTCACCATGTGATCTCTGCACACACTAGCCCCCCTGCCCCTTCTGCCATGGGTGGGAGCAGCGTGAGGCCCTCACCAGAAGCGGTTGCTGGTGCCCTGCTGCTTCTACAGCCCGCAGAACCATGAGCCGAATAAACCTTTCTTTATAAACTACCCAGCCTCAGGTATTCCTCTATAGCAACACTAACAGACTAAGACCTCATCAATACTTGTTATTATCTATCTTTTTTGGTTGTAACTTTCCTAATGAGTGTGAAGTGATATCTCATTTGTGGTTTTGATTTCCTAGATGGATAATATGTTAAGCTTCCTTTTTTATAACATACACAAGAATTAACTTAAAATGGATCACAAACCTAAATGTAAGAACTGAAACTATAAAACTCTTAAAGAAAACAAAGGAGCAAATTTCCCTTACCTTAATTAGGCAGTAGTTTTTTAGGTACCAAAAGCACAAGTGACGAAAGACAAAACAGATAACTTGGACTATATCAAAATTCAGTTAGACCCTCAGGGGTCTAATGATGTTTTATGTGGGTTTTTGTTTATTTGTTTTGTTTTGTTTTGAGACAGGGTCTCACTCTGTCACCCAGACTAGAGTACAGTGGTGTCATCACTGCAACCTCCAACTCCTGGGCTCAAGCAATCCTCCCGGCTCAGCCTCCTGAGTAGCTAGGGCTACAGGTGCGTGACACCACACCTGGTTAATTTTTAAATTTATTTTTATTTTTTTCTGTAGACATGGGGTCTTGCTATATTGCCTAGACTGGTCTCAAACTGCTGGGTGCAAGCAGTCCTCCTGCCTTGGCTAGGATTATAGGTGTGAGCCACTATGCATAGCCAGTTTCTCTGTTAATGTACATTTTTGGTTTTTTGTTTTTTTTTTTAGCAATATCTATTCAACTCCTTTGCCCATCAAATTTTTCTCTTTTTTTGGTCATTTTATTATTGAGTTATAAGCATTCTTTTTTCTTTTTATTTAACCAATTCTGGATACAAGTCTCTTATCAGGTATATGATTGCAAATGTTTTCTTTCATTCTGTGGATTGTCTTTTTACTTTCTTGATGGTATTATTTGTAGCACAATTTTTTTCTTTTTTGGTGACAGGGTCTTGCTCTATCACCCTGGCTAGAGTGCAGTGGTGTCATCATAACTCACTGCAACCTCAAACTCCTGGGCTTAAGATCCTCCTGCCTCAGCCTCCCAAGTAGCTGGGGCTACAGGTGTGCGCCACCACACCCATTAAATTTTTTCTTTTCTTTTTTTTTTTTTTTTAGAGATGGGGCCTTGCTATGTTGTCCAGACTGGTCTTGAACTCTTGACCTCAAGTGATCTTTCTGCCTTGGCCTCCCAAAGTGTTGGGATTACAGGTGCGAGCCACCACACTTGACATACAAAATTTAATTTTGATACAGTCCAATTTATCTGTTTTTTGTCACTTGTGCTTTTGGAACCTAAGAATCAAAAACCTAATTAAGGACACAGACATTTACTCCTTTGTTTTAAGAGTTTTACAATTTTAGTTCTTACATTTAGATCTGTGATCCATCCCTTGCATGGATCTACTTGCTAATTTCTGAAGAAAATTTAGGATCTACTTGCTAATTTCTGAAGAAAAAAAAGACACTTGAGATTTTTATAGGGACCACACTGAATCTGTAGGTCTATTTGGGGAGTACTGCCATCTTAACAATATTATGTTTTCTAATCCACGAACATGGATGTCTTTCCATATGTTTAGATCTCTAATTTCTTTCAATGATAATTTGTCATTTTTAGTGCACAAGTTTTGTACTTCTTTGGTTAAATTTATTCCTAAGTATTTTATTGCTTTAGGTGCTATTGTAAATGGAATTGTTTTCCTAAATTCATTTTCAGATCATCCATTGCTAGTATACAGAAATACAAGACTTCAATCTTCACCAGGTGCAGTGGCTCACGCCTATAATCCTAGCACTTTTGGAGGCTGAGGTGGGAGGATCACTTGGGGCCATGAATTTGAGACCAGCCTGAGCAAGATAGAGAGACCCCAACTCTACAAAAATTTTTTTAAAAATTAGCCAGGCATGGTGGTGCACAGCTGTAGTCCTAGACAACGGAGCAAGACCCTATCTCAAGAAAACCCCTAAAACTCCAATCTCTTATCCTGCAACCTTGCTTAACCTTGTTTATTAGTCTAATAGTTGTGTATGTATATATTCCTTAGGACTTTCTATATGTCTTAAGGAATATGCACATGATAAGGAATACACACAAGATCATGACGTCTATAAACAGAAATAGTTTAACTTCTTCTCTTCTAAGATTAATGTCTTTCATTTCTTTTGCTTCTCTAATTGTCCCAGCTATAACCTACAGTGTTGTACTGTACAGTACAGAGTTGAATAGAAGGGAGGAGAGAAGACATCCTTGTTTTTTTTTTTTTTGTTTTTTTTTTTGTGATCTTGAAGGGAACACTCTCATTCTTTTACTATTAAGTATGATATTAGCTGTGGATTTTTCTGATGCCCTTTATCAAGTTGAAGGAGTTTCCTTCTATTCCTAGTATTGTTTTTTTTTAAATCATGAAAGAGTGTTGGATCTTGTCAAATGGTTTTTCTATATATATATCGAGATAATTATGTGGTTTTTGTCCTTTATTTTATTAATATGGTATATCATATTGATTGATTTTTGTATGTTAAGCCAATCTTGCACTCCTGGGATAAATTCTATTTGGTCATGGCATATAATCCTTTTATATGTTGCTGGATTTAGTTTGCTAGTATTTTGTTGAGGAGTTTTATATCTAGAGTCATAAGGGATATTGGTCTGTTGGGGGTTTTTTTTCCTGTGATGTCTTTGCCTGGTTTTAATACGAGGGTAACGCTGTCCTCATAGAGTTGGAAATTTCCCTCCTGTTCTAGGTGCCACATTTATTCTTGCATGAAAGTTTCTGCTCATGCCATTATCTGACAGGTTCATGCCTCGCCTCTCAGCTATTCCAAGGCCTGCCCATAGTTTCTGGAGCCAGTTCAAGGTCTCCTCATTCCTGAACCCTTTCCTGACTGCTCTAGTCCCAGAGTGAGCTCACCTGCTCTGAAGCCCCCTCACGTCTCACTGTGCTTACAGCTGGCACTTAATATAAAGTAGTGCTGCAGCTGTGCATGATACAATAAATACCAGGTGTTCAACAGAAACTGGGAGCAGGACAAGTGAAGTCCCAGTGAGTAGCAGAGGCTCAGTCAGGCAGCTGGAGGCAGGTGGACGGCTGACCTGGCGACCCAGGACCAGTACGACAACTCAGGGCCATGTGACTAGCTCCTCAGTGAGGCTGCAGCCTCCCTGAGAGGCAGAATAGTGGGCAGTTGCCTAAGCATGCACTCTTTCTTGCTTGAATAGTGGCTCAGGGACTTACCAGCGATATGACTTTAGGCAAGTCACTCTCTAGCCTTTGTTTTCTCATCTTTGAGCTGGGGATAATAATGTCAGCTTTAAAGAGTCATGGTAAATATTACCTGACTTCACCTATGCAAAACACATCGTATTAAGTTCAGTTAGTGGTAGCTTTACTACATGCCATGGCATATTCTCAGTAAACACAGGGTCTGTGGTCAGAGGAATCTTGAAAATGCTCCTTAATACATCCCACTTCTTAGGAATTAACAGGATAAAGGCTCCTATTTAATTTATTTTTTGCCCAGAATTTCCTAAACCTATTTACCAAGATGACTGTTACCCCCCTTTTTAAATGTAACATCTACTTATTAACGCACTACTGGAAACATGATATTTGTTGTGTTTAATTAAGAAAGGAACTCACATTAAATTGTTAAAAACATATCATCTTCTATTGCTTCGCTTTACCCAAGGAATGTATACTTTAAAAGCAGCAGCCTAGGAGAGATAAAGGCTTCTAACCTAGAGAAAGAACAGAATGCTTTAAAAGCTCAAAGGAAATGGAAAATTTCAAGTGGAAGGAGCAGATCAATAAGGAGCTATTCTTGGCCATGAAGACATTTCTAGAATTATAGATTCTTGGGGTTTGATAGCA
Source organism: Mirza zaza (assembly GCA_008750895.1). Taxonomy (NCBI): domain Eukaryota; kingdom Metazoa; phylum Chordata; class Mammalia; order Primates; family Cheirogaleidae; genus Mirza; species Mirza zaza. Next base: position 114,995 of record VSMD01072820.1, read on the forward strand.
TGTTAAAGGTCAACTCCTTTAAAGCTTAAATTCCCGCCTGGTGCAGAAATCCCACCTTCGCTGGCCCTGCACACACATGCCTAGCCTCCCGTTTTTAAGCAGCTCTAATAATTAGGAAATTCGCCCTCACATTGGGCTGAAATCTGCCTCTTTAGAACTTATACCCAAGATTATGTCAGTGGAATTTTGAGTTTTGTGTTTTAGTGAGAACTGTTCATTTTGGAGAACAAGATGCACAGAAAGTTTTTTGAATCATTGCCACAATGTAAAGTAACATGTCTATTCATCGAGCAGTGAACGGAACACGAGAATTGTTGGGAGCAACACGTCATTTTCTCCATCTGTAAATAAGGTGCATAATCAGAAGTTTGGCTATACAATTAGCAATGCATGCAAATATTTACTTTGTGGGTAACATTACTTTCTAGTTGTCAATTCCCTAGAAAGAGGGAATATATGTTTTTAATAAATTACTTCTATTTTCTTGTGTTTCTACCCCCCCCACATCTCCCCCCAATGTTGTCCAGGCTGGAGTACAGTGGCTATTCACAGGCACAATCATTAACACATTATAGCCTTGAACTTCTGAGCTTATGTGACCCTCAACCTCCTGAGTAGCTGGGACAATAGCCACACACGACCACACCCAGCTGTGTTTCTATCTTAAAATACTGAAAGTGAAATTTAAAAAAATTCATAGTTCAAAGCTTATCCTGATGGCTTCCTTATTTCTAAGAAGAGTTTATTATAAAAGCAAGTGTTTAATTAAACTATAGTACATGTCTCATAAATGTAGGTTTACAAACAGGAGTCAATAATGAGAATAGGTGACATTATTAGAAATGTAGCTGTTTGATTCAAAGTAGAATTTTCCAAGGCTTTGTAAAATCTAAAACCTTAAGGAAAACCCCAAGAGGTAATGGAATATAGGACTTAAATGGGGAGAGAACCACCAGGGTCCAACATGATTCAATTAGAAATCAGATTTGGAAAAACTACAACCTACTATAAGAAGGATGAGTCGTGTTTTCATAGGTCTGTCCTTCCAAAGGAGAACTTTCTAGACTCAATTTCATTTTGTTTTAAACTAGTGCTTGGTCATATCCTAGTATGTGTTCCTCATTCTGTTACTGTGCAGCAAAAAACATTCACATTCCTATTTTACAACTGAAGAATTTGATAAAAATCAAAACTGATTGATACTGCACAATACTCAAATATATATCAGTACTGACGGTCCAGCAGTTGGGTTAGTGCTAGCTGTGTTCGCCTTTCAGTGCAATCCTTCCCTTCAGTTAAATTCAACAGTTTTCTTACCCTAAAGGGTAAAGAGAATAGAAAATAAACACTGGCCTGTCAATGAAACAGTCAGGATTAGGACTAACAAATGCTGCTGGTGAACACTGTGAAGCTTAACATGCAATGCTTTTAAGGGTTTTGTAATTTGGGCACAACGGCACCTAGAGTAAATTCTACTAGAATTTACTTACTGACATGCGCCACAGAGGATGTTTTTGTCCTTGTCCTTGAAACACAGCAAGAGTATCACACATTATACCATCTAGTCCTTCAACTTAACTTACACAGTGCCAGGCATTCACAAAAAGAACATCTTTTTTTTTTGAGCATGAATAAAACCTGGTCCCTGACTTCAAGGAACTGACAGTCAAGCAAGAAACGCAAGCAAATCAACAGTTTCCACAGAACGTGACAAGTTCTTTGCTGGAACCAGGCGCAGGATGCCAGGGGAACACAGGCAAGGGCAAATACATGAGAACGGGTTGTTGCAAAAGGCTTCTCAGAGGAGCTGGTTTCTGAGCTGTCAGAACCAGCATTTCACCATCTCTGACTCCGACTTCGATTCCCATAACTCAGGTGAGAAAGTACCTCCTGATCCTGCTGCCCTGAGTCCCTGACCCTGTCAAAGCTAGGTTTAGGGCCTGTGTTCTATGACGGGGGGGTGGGGGGGTGGGGTGGGGGGGAGGAGGAAGAGAGGGAGGGAGGGAAAAAAACAAAGAGCAGGAGTCGTCCCAACACAGACGAGGCTCCAGAAGCTGCCAGGGGTCGAGGGTGACCACCTGTGCCCAGTCTGCGTCCTCGACAAGGGCGTAGCGTCTAGCCCATGACACCCTGTCTCTCTGGGAAGCGACGGCACATGGGGACATGGTCTTCTCCCATCTGAGGAACCCCGGGAAGCTGAGCCAGTGAGGTGCTGCCTCCTGCCACCCTCGAGGACAGCAAAACGCCTGCCAGCACCGGAAACGGAGGTCAGACTCGTCTGTGAACTCTCCAAGGTGACTCCTCCAAGGTGACAGAACGCCCCGAGTCTTCCCCCTTCCCAGAGATGGATTTGTGATTCTCTCCTGTCTGCTGAAACCAAAACCGGCGCCTACCTCCTTTGGGATCCCATCCCCTGCCCTGGGGTGCCACCAAAGACCTGAAAAGCAAGCCAAGCTATTACCTTAGACTGTCCTCCAGCGTCTCCTCATCCGAAGAGAAAGTCCCATTGCTGACACTCTGGTGAGAGTCACTCTTCTTCCTCACCGACTCCTCCCGGGATGACGATGTGTCTTTCTTTCTCCTTTTGCCAAACAGCTTCTTAAACGGCTGGAATTTGCCCCCCTTCTTCTTGTCTGCGGACAACAAGAGGAACACTCGTTGCAGTGTGGCAGGGCTGCACCTCGGAGCCTAGGAGCGAATTACAGCTGAACGCCTCTGGCCAAGGCAGCTGGGCAAAGGGCAGCCGCGGCCCCAGGGAGCAGCCAAGCCCTGTGCCAGGAATGCCGGGACCAGCCCCGAGGCGGCCCGTGCACAGTGGCGGAGCACGAGCCAACAGCATGCTGAGTCCCCTGTCCCCCAGGCTCGCAAGAAATGTCTGGGGAGAACAAGAAGAGGCTACACGCTTCATGGTGGCCAACACAGCACCCCTTTGCACGTGGGACCTGAAGGTCATGCCTGCTTTCTTTAACAAAGCAGATGGCCCGTGCCCCTCTCTGTGGACGAAGCTGAGAAAATACACGTAAGTCAGACAGGTGTTTACAAAAACATATATATATAATACACATCTTCTCTTTGAGAAGCATTCTGTTTTGGCCTTTATTGGATACAGAAGACAACTGTTAACTGTTGGCATAAACTTTGACCCCAATTCCCTCTATCCCCATATATTTCCAGGTTATTTCTCTTGTCTGCTGTTAGAGTTTACGATGAAGAGTCCCAAAGGAGTTGGTCTGAGCATCTTCCCATACATTACTTCATCCAGTTGGGACCTAGGCTCGCTGCCAACATTTGCTACAGATGTTTTAGGTAATGCCTTTCAGTTCTGCTCCTTGGGATACAAATTCCTTCACATTTCTCCACCTTGGAAAAGGAAGTGTGTATCACCTTCCCCTAGATGAAGTATCTTCTCAGATCTTTCTTTGTTTTTAAAGAAGCTTTAAGAACCTCTTGTCTAGTGGTCTGATAATTATTTTTTTTTTTAAATTGTTTAACCCTTACTATGTACCATGGCTCTAAGAACATTATAAATATTAACTCAGTTAATTCTCACAATAACCCTATTAAGTGGATACTATTAACATCCCCATTTAACAGATGTGGAAACTGAGACATGGAGAGATGAAATAACAGCCTGTGTTTTGGGAAACGTACCTTTGAAGAGGGTGTCAGAAGTTTTGAAGGAGAAGGAAAGATAGAAGCTTTACACTGTGAATAAAAAAATACCTGCCCAAAATGCACACACCTGCCTGGGCGCGGTGGCTCATGCCTGTAATCCTAGCACTCTGGGAGGCCGAGGCGGGAGGATCACTCAAGCTCAGGAGTTCGAAACCAAGCCTGAGTAAGAGCGAGACCCCATCTCTACTAAAAATAGAAAGAAATTAATTGGCCAACTAAAATATATAGAAAAAATTAGCTGGGCATGGTGGCACATGCCTGTAGTCCCAGCTACTTGGGAGGCTGAGGCAGAAGGATCACTTGAGCCCAGGAGTTTGAGGTTGCTGTGAGCTAGGCTGACGCCACGGCACTCTAGCCTGGGAAACAGAGTGAGACTCTGTCTCAAAAAAAAAAAAAAAATGCACACGCCCACTCCCACCATCCTCCCCAGCTGACTGTTGGCCCCAGGTTCTACTGGCCAGAATCTAGAGGGATCTGAGTATACAAATGAAATTAACGATGTAACAAGCTGGACATCTCATTTCCTCTGCTGAGCTTCAGTTCTGGCCTTACTGAGATGTCTCAGAAAATTTGATGTGAGTAAGTGGTTCAGACCCCTTGACCCTACACAGTAGCATAAGGCACTGAGAAAGCAGACAGAAGATCACCAATTACAAAAAAGACTACAGTCTAGGATCATTAGTACAGGTGCAAACAGACCTTCAAACTTCAGTAGTTCCCTGAAGCAATGTTGTATTAGATCACATTTAACAGGAAAGGATTTTATAACATATCATGTGCCTCCTATACATAAGGCATTGTGCTAGGCACACAGTCCTCAAAAAAGAGTTAAATTATTTTTACCGTGTATTATCTAAAAGACAAGAAGTGTGGAATACAATTGAAATCGTATCACTTAAAATGGTTAAACAAACAAAAGCCATGGAGGATTTGATTTCAGAATGTTTGTATGTTTTTAGTGGCTATTTATTCAGAAGTGAATACAGGGCAGTGATTTTCATGACGTCTACTTTGTTTCCATTCTCATGAGTAAAAATCTCCAAGGCATAATTTTTAAAAATTATAATCAATAGTTTTTGAAGACCATCCAAAAGCATCAGACAAGTGTCAAAAGAATGACCTTATATAAGTCAATTTTTTAAAATTGAGATTTAAAAACATTCTATCAAGCACCACAGGTATCGTTACATAATTCTATAGCCCTGCAGTCCCCAAACCCTGGGCCACGGACCACTACTGCACAGCAGGAGGAGAGCGGCAAGTGAGCAATGGAAGCCTCATCTGTATTTACAGCCTCTCCCATCTTCCACGAAACCGGTCCCTGGTGCCAAAAATGTTGGGGACCACTGCAGTGTAACCGATCTTTGGCACTGACAAATGAAATAAGTGAGTACTTTCTCTACAACTGTCCACGGCTGAAAATACGTAAAGGATCTGATTTTTAGGTTTGGCAGCATCATGATAAATGGTCAAATAGTGATTTATATTATATTCCACTTATTTCCAATGTAAAATTCTTTCTTTTTTTCCTTTAACATCGACTGTCTTTTTCCCAATATCTAACTCGCAAATTTCTAATCAAAGGACAGCAACAAAATTCTAAAAATATCGCTTATGACATCATTACCCCTGCCTGGGTCCACAGATCTAGCTTTTAAGCTAAGCAGAGAATTGCAGATTGTGTTAGAGTTTATTGCAAGGGGGGGGAAATGATCACGGCCGTAGAGTCAAGATGGCTTTGGTGATGCCCAGTTGAGCTCTGAATGGTGGCAGCCACTGTATCAAATATCTGTGGCATTGGTCCTATCGTTGGGGGAGACAGAAAGTAAACAGGACCTGGTAGGAGCTGAATCCAAACACAGGGATGCAAAAAAGACAGTCTTGGAGAGGAAACCAGGATACGGAAGCCTGAACTCTGAGAACAGAGGGGACTCCTGCAAACACAGAGAGTCCTCCTTCAGGTGACCCGTTTATAGAGCCAGGCTGCTTGAGGACAGCTTGTGACATAGGCACGCTACTGCTCTGTGCGGCTCATTTATGGGCAATAACTGGGCACGAGTACACATGCACCATCCTGGAAGACGTGACAAAGTCCAAGAGTCAGCGAGTGCACTTCTCATGAATGACATGGGAACGCTGATTCAGCAGTGCCCTGGTTACTTCCAGGAAGGTAAAAGAACAGTAAAACCTAACCGGACTCTCCTACCAATCCTTCCTACCAGGAGTAAAAAATGATTCTAAGTCCTACAAGCACGAATTTCTCTTTGGAGGCTTTCATTAGAAGTCTGCTCCCTGCTGGGCGCGGTGGCTCACGCCTGTAATCCTAGCACTCTGGGAGGCCAAGGTTGGGTGGATCGTTTGAGCTCAGGAGTTTGAAACCAGCCTGAGCAAGAGCCAGACCCCGTCTCTACTATAAATAGAAATTAATTGGCCAACTAAAATATATAGAAAAAATTATCCGGGCATGGTGGTGCATGCCTGTAGTCCCAGCTACTCAGGAGGCTGAGGCAGGAGGATCACTTGAGCCCAGGAGTTTGAGGTTGCTGTGACCTAGGCTGATGCCATGGCACTCTAGCCCCGGCAACAGAGTGAGACTCTGTCTCAAAAAAAAAAGATAAAAGTCTGCTCCCAAGTCTTAGTATTTAGTGACATCTCAATTATGAAAAATAATTTCCCCCTTCCTACATTTCCAAAATTAATAACATTAATACTTCATGTCAGAAATGTCCTTAAATCATAAATAAAAGTTAATGGTTTATTCTATGATTATTTAATTATTGACAGTAGCACTTAATTTTTTAGGATTAACTTTATGAAAAGACTTGGTAACTACATTTAGGCACTCCCTACATTTAGACAGCAAAACTTAAGTGACATTAATAGGAAATGCAATTTTATAAATTAGGGAAGAGGTTATACTCCTATCTGTTTCCCCATTTTATAATCTCGAATATAAGATCTCTTATTTCCAAAAAGCAAGTGATTTACAGTTCTATGTCACATGACCATTATGGAAATCTGAGCCTATGTCTATTAATATCCATTAAATAAACTGTTTTACGACCGATTTATGAAGCTGGGGCAGTATGAGCAGTCTGTCTCCACAGAATCAACTGGATTAAGTGCATGGTCATCAGTTGCGGCAATTTCTTGACAAATAACACCAACTGCTATTGAGAATATTTTTGTGGTACACAGATGGGTAGTAAAACAGAGCACTTCTGCAATGCTAATGTGAGATGTTCCAAAACACAACTGCTACATAGGAATAGAGTTTAGCGAAGTATCTGCCAACATTAGAGCACTGAAGATGGCATTTTAGAATCTTACGACACAAAATTTACTTTTGTTGGGTAGCTAGGGAACTGGGAAGAAGAGGGGGGAAGGATAAGGAGAGATATTAGTGCTGGATTTGGTTTTTTCTACTGGCTGCGGTTCTAGTGAAGGGTCAAGTGTGTGGGCCCCAGAGACCGAGTAAGTACCTGAGTCCTGATCCCAGCATCTCCTGCATGTGCTTAACAGCCTCTCTAGAAATTTGCCATCTTAAGCTGTAAGAGTGAATTTATAGGAGAAAAGGCAGTGGGCACCATAATATTTCGGCATTCTTTTGTATTTTTCCATATGAAAGAACCTATACATACATATATACTGCTTCACGGATCATGGTAATTTTCATTTTTTAAGTACTGAATTGAATTAATTTATTTTCATCATCCAATAATTACTTTAGGGCTTTTTTTTTTTCATTTAAAAGAGTGCTCATTATCCATTATTCCATGGGTATAACTGCATACCATCAGATGGCTGCAACATCATAATTACTAGTTCATATAGAAGGGTCTAAAAATTAAAAATCACTGGGCAAGTCAAGCAAATCTGATTCATTTTCCATTTGTCATAAGGATGTAATTCCTACATTTTCATTTCTAAACCTAAAATAATAAAAGCATCCAATTCCTCTGCAGGGGATTTCTATGATATGCTTTCAGATGAGAAATGGAAATTTTCGATGATGGTTCATTTTAAGCATTACAAATGTTTCAGTCTGGAGTTTTTCAGAATGTACTCTATCGGGCGGTACCAGGTTCTCAAGGCCAGTACATTTGGGAACCCAGGTAAAATGAAGTTAAATATGTTTCTTTACTATAGAACCTTCAGAGTCTTAAATATGCTGCCGTCAGTTTTGTTCTTCAAAAGAGCAGAGAAGATACAGTGCTTCCTAAGCTTGTTTGGAAGTCTGGTCTTGGAAGTTTTGTTTAGCCATGGAAACCTGACCTTCTTGACAACCATCATGACTAGGGTTCCTCCGAACACATTTTGGGAAACAGTCTTCACTGTTTCTTTCAAACATTGTTGAGTTTCTTTAGGTACCATATATTGTATACACACAAACACACACACCACTCTGCTAAAGCCCAGAGCACACTGCTCAGTAGGCATGAGTGAGTTGACCGAAACATTTTGGATTTCACTGGTTAAATAAACTCAATGTAACGTCAGGCCAACTTCCAATTTCCAACATGCATGTAAATAGCATATAATAAATTAGGACATGATATACAGCAATTGTTTGAATCCTATAATTTTTACTAATTTGAGGGGAATTTTGTGGTGCTTTTCTTAACTCTGGAACATCTGAATAGCTTTGAGGAGTAATGGTTAAGTTAGAAAAGATGACTGGACAAAACTCTGTGACACTCTGTGCACAATTTCACCAGACCCCATAATCCTAGTATATTTTAATTACAACAAAGGAGCTGGCAACATGGTGGATGCACTGTGCTCCCCAGTGCCATGCGACAAGATGGGCTGAGACTCTACTTCCAGAGGGAGGGCTGGGGCGGGGGGGAGCATGGCAGCTTGTCCAGTGATGAGAGGAAAAAGGAACAGCTTTCTCTTTTTCTGGGGGAAGCACGGAGGGAGGATATTTGCTGCTGTGCTGATTTGAAAATGAAAAGACAGGGCCGGGCGCGGTGGCTCACGCCTGTAATCCTAGCACTCTGGGAGACTGAGGCGGGTGGATTGCTCGAGGTCAGGAGTTCGAAACCAGCCTGAGCAAGAGCGAGACCCCATCTCTACTAAAAATAGAAAGAAAATAATTGGCCAACTAAAAATATATAGAGAAAAAATTAGCCGGGCATGGTGGCGCATGCCTGTAGTCCCAGCTACTTGGGAGGCTGAGGCAGCAGGATTGCTTGAGCCCAGGAGTTGGAGGTTGCTGTGAGCTAGGCTGATGCCACGGCACTCACTCTAGCCTGGGCAACAAAGCGAGACTCTGTCTCAAAAAACAAACAAAAAAAAATGCTTTGCCAACAACTGAATTTGTGCTAAACTTACAAGGGACTTTAGGGATTTTGAAAGTACACATAAAGGACAGTCATCTCTTGATGCTAGACAGTCAGTCTCACAATCAGACTGGTTCTGAAAATGCAAATTTGTTCCAGCACGACTGATAAATGCTATCTTACCCACAAGACACGAGGTGAATGCAGAAAACTACGCCCAGCTGAACTGAACTGAGCTGTGTAGAAATAAGACAAAACACACACACACACACACACACACACACACACGTGTGTTACCCCAACTATCTTCTGGCTACTTCAGATTGCTCCCTGTGTCATGAGATATGCCTGCCCACATGTGGCCTTACAGGTGACTGTCCCATTTCGGCTGACCCTCTTTCCACCTCCCACGACAGCACACGAGCTGAAACTCTGCAGGCACCCCAGTCCGCAGACAAACTTCAGGACTTTTTCAAGGTAAAGTGCCACGTTTGTTGTCTCTTTGTATTTCTTAGCCATCTGACATGTGTAAAACCAGGTCACATTTTTTTGTTGGATTCCTATCCTTTTTTAATATATCGCCAATGTTTTTTGGGTGCAGTGCTACACCCCCACTTCCCCCATGAGCCCTGTGGTTTTCATTTTGGGATTTTGCAAAGTATGTTGATTTTCAGCAACACTTGTGTTGCCTTATAGCAGGGCAGACAGGATGTGCCCAGACAGCATTTCCTGAAATAGGCTCGATTTACCTAAGTCTAGGTAAGGACCTGTCAATTAAAATGACAACAATATGGCTGTTTCTTGACCCACCCCCATCTCTCAAAACTATATCGATTTTTAGTTTTTCCATAGGCTTGTCGGAACACCTCTTTATGTGTTTCACAACTCACAGGAGAAATCAGACAGCATTTAGAAATAGTAACGGAGGCAGCGATGATTTTCGCTCTGAAGACTCAGTGTTTGGCCACATTTCTCCCACATACAGGAAGATGTGTGGGTGGTGGCTCCCTTCACTGTCAGCTTCTGCCGCTTGAGTTTCAGAGGGTGTTCCGACTTGGAGTGGAAAATCCCAGCAGGGGAGCTGCCTGCTAGCTGGCCCTGCATATTTAGTGCAAACTACCTCCGCACAGGATACCTCTACATCAAAGCCGAGCACATCAAAATCATGTCAGTTCCACACATTTTACTGAACATCCAACACCTGTAGGAAAGGTGCTGGGCCTGGCTGACAACACTGATGGGTGAAACACAAACTTCAGGGACATCTGAGGGCTTCAATAAGAGAAACAGGACCAGTAGGAGACAGATAGATAGATATTTTATGTATTTATATATATCACATATGATATATTGCAAGGAATTGGCTCACACCAAGTGGGGGCTGGCTAAGCGAGTCTGAAATCTATAAGGCAAATCGTCAGGAAGAACAGCCTAGAACTCACGGGCACGGACTGAAGCTGCTGTCCACAGGTGGAACTTCCTCTCTCAGAAAAGCCTCAGCCCTGCTTTTATTTTTTTTTATTTTTATTTTTTTTGAGACAGAGTCTCACTTTATTGCCCAGGCTAGAGTGAGTGCCGTGGCATCAGCCTAGCTCACAGCAACCTCAAACTCCTGGGCTCAAGCAATCCTACTGCCTCAGCCTCCCAAGTAGCTGGGACTACAGGCATGTGCCACCATGCCCGACTAATTTTTTTCTATATATATTAGTTGGCCAATTAATCTCTTTATAGTAGAGATGGGGTCTCGCTCTTGCTCAGGCTGGTCTCGAACTCCTGAGCTCAAACGATCCGCCCACCTCGGCCTCCCAGAGAGCTAGGATTACAGGCGTGAGCCACCACGCCTGGCCAGCCCTGCTTTTAAAACCTTTCGATTTATTGAACCAGACCTACCTAGATTATCTTGAATAATCTCCTTTACTTAAAAGTCAGCTGACTGGGGACTTTAATTACATCTATAAAATACCTTCACAGCAACAGTTCGATTAAACATTAGGGTTTGACTAAGTAACTGGGGACTACAGCCTAGCCAGGTTGACACATCAAAAAGATCATCATACTCCACCCTTTGTCCACTTGGCACATACCCACATGTCCTTAAAACTGAATTTCCTCTCCAAATAAAGTCAATACCAAAGTCATACGTGCACTAACATGACACAGTCATCCTACCTACATCTGAAAACAGACTAACCTGTTCTTCAGAAGCAGATTCAAAGTCCTTGGATGACATTCACACTTCTCCTTTGATATACTGTAACTTAAACACTGAGATATAAAGTTAACTGTTATTATCATATCTTTTTTTTATTTTTATTTTTTCATTTCAGCATAATATGGGGGTACAAATGTTAACACATCTTATGCTAGATGATAAGAGGACAGGAGAGTGAAGAAAAGTATTTAGTTAATATATATACAGACATATTCATAACAGGATAAGGAAGAAAATATTGCTCAAAACTACTGGAGCTCTTGGCTGGGCACGGTGGCTCACGCCTGTAATCCTAGCACTCTGGGAGGCCGAGGCGGGCAGATCGCTCAAGGTCAGGAGTTCAAAACCAGACTGAGCAAGAGCGAGACCCCGTCTCTACTAAAAATAGAAAGAAATTAATTGGCCAACTAAAAATGTGTAGCAGAAATTAGCTGGGCATGGTGGCACATGCCTGTAGTCCCAGCTACATGGGAGGCTGAGGCAGGAGGATCGCTTAAGCCCAGGAGTTTGAGGTTGCTGTGAGCTAGGCTGATGCCAGGGTACTCTAGCCTGGGCAACAGAGTGAGACTCTCAAAAAAAAAAATACTATCTTTTTTTCTAGTTTTAGACTCGTGTCTGCAACTAGTCACGTGCTCATAGCTGGTGTTTAAACTATCTTCTTCTGCTAAGCATTCTATAGTCCTTTTGCCCTTAGCAAGGATCTCAGCTGGTTGTGGTTCTTTGGTTGGTAAAATGACCCAAACCTACATTCCTGGGAAATCTGGGCTATTAGCTGGCCTGCATTGGGTTGTCATGGTTTTTCATTGCCCTTAATCACAGGACATGAAAGTACAAAAAGATGCCTAACCTTTCTGGCACCAGGGACTGGTTCCATGGAAGACAATATTTCCACACATGGGGTGGGGTGGGGGAGATGGTTTCAGAATGATTCAAGTGCATCACATTTATTGTGCACTTTATTTCTATTATCATTACATTGTAACATATAATGAAAAAATCATACAACTCACCATAATGCAGAATCTAATGCTGCCACTGATCTGACAGGAGACGGAGCTTAAGAAGTGATAGGAGCAACAGGGAGCAGCTGTAAATACAGATGAAGTTTCACTCACCTGCCTGCCGCTCACCTGCTTTGCAGCCCAGTTCCTAACACGACGGGGAACTCCTGGCCTCAAGTAATCCTCCTTCCTCTGCCTCCCAAAGTGCTAGGATTACAGGTGTGAGCCATCACACCTGGCCTGATTTTTTTTTAAATAAAATATCGCAGTTCCTGCGATAAAAGGCGAGTTTAGGTCAAATTCTCAAACCATGCCTGACCATGTAAAAATTCTTAGAGATGTAGGGCAGCAGTCACTAGTTCTATTATGTAAGCATCAGTTCTTGATAAGTTTAGCAGGAATTCTAGACGGTGCCCATGGGAAGTGAACTAGGGTCAAAGTGACACTAATATGTTTCTTAGACCCATTAGGTAAAGAGCTTGTTTACTTATTGAATGGAGGAGAACCATGAAGTATGGACCCAAGTGGTAGGAGGATGAAACTCTTAGTGTTCAGATGGTCTAGAAAAGGGATAAGAAGTCACCTTGTCCTCTACCTGTGGGTAGAGCTACACTGATATCTTTTCTGAGAACAGAAAAACAAAAAACAAAAGTCTCTTTTAAAAGACTTTCAAATGAAATTCTACAGGCTACCTCAGGATTTCAGACAGTCCTGTCTGGCTATTCTTCCTCGATCCCAAGCTCATTCTCTTGCACTGACACGAAGTTTATTTCTTCGGACTCCTTATTCTGTGCTCACTAAGCACAGACGAAGCAGCCCGGTGAGAACCTCTATCCTCCAGCCACACTTCTCTTTCCCAGATTAAATCTTGGACAACAGCTCACACAGGTAATAGGTTCCCCCTGGCATTGTCCTACTCTGGAGAGACAAAGACACAGCTTGTTCTGTAGAATCTTTCAATTAATTTTGTGCACCAGATCTTCCAATTCTGAGCTTCAAAGAGTCGATGATTTCATTTCCCCCATCTTGGATGTGTTAGTGTCACTAGTGAACACTGGTTCATGATGTAAGAGAAAAAAACCCAGAGTTGTCTTCTGTCCTTTTACGGTTGGGAACCGCTTCTGTGACACCATCTGGGTGCTATGGTGACGGGTGTCTTAGAAATGCACATGTTGGCTGCACGGCTTTCCACTGTCCAGAGCCTCAAGGGGGGGCCAAAAGCACCCCACGGCTAGCATCAGGAATCCTCACAAACACCTCTCCTGAAACACACCCCTTATGGCTCAAATTTCTGTTACCTAAAATGCAGCCCCTTTGGGCAAATCTTGCTGTGTCTTTCGGTTTTGTTTTGTTGTTTTTGTTTGTTTGCTTTTGCTTTCAGCATCACGGAGAGCATGAACACTGGCTAAAAGTATAACACTCTCGTTTACTATTTCTCAACAATGAGGAGAAACCCTCTTTACTTCAGAAGGCAGCGAGATGGGAGAAATGAGTCCCCAGGTCTTGGTGATCTGGATTTGGCCACCTCTGTGATATAACCACTTCTTAGAACCTTGGTCCCCACTTCCATAAAATGAGGCGGCTGAACTATACACTGTCTAGGGTCCCTCCCAGCTCTAAATTCTATGAACTGCGTCTTTAAAAAGCTAGGTACGTTTAGAATATATCTGGCTTATAAAACTTAGAACTTCATAAATTATATATTAATTATATTCATTATGTTTTCTCCATTCCTGGTTTGTCTCCAAATTATGCTGGTGTGTTACCATTATGCTAATTTGGTAAGATAAATGGCCTCTGGGGCCTGGCAGAGGCAATAACACAGTCTGCAAGTTGTTAAAAGAGAGCCAAGTCATTTTACGTCACCTCTTTATGTCAGGACCCAAGTCCCTACTCCTAGGAATGAACATGCAGATGGAGAAGGAATAGTGTCACAGTCCTGGAATTCAGGGTCTGACCTAGTAAGGCTTTCTGAGAAGACTGACTAACCTGTGAACCTCTAATTCTGGGCAAAATATGTGGACCTGCCTTCAGACACACGCCTAAGGTATCACGGATGACATCAGCCACTCAGGATTCTTTCTGAGTCCCGAGGTTCTACTCTCAAGGGCAAAGTCAGATGGGACTAGGACAGCCACGGACCTATGGGCCAATGATAAAAAGAGACAGGTTTAGTCACTGATCAATTCTGCCCCAGCATATCCAGATTATGCTAACCTGCATTTGCCTGTTTTTCTTGGTGTCTTGTATATTCGGGAATATGCACCCTGCCTGGACTCCTGCTCTCCCCAATAATCCTACAATTTAGGACTGCATGTTAAATTCAGCACCCGTGTTATTCAGTGCTACCCCAGCAAGAGCCGTGTTCAATGCAGATCTGGGACTGTGCCCAGCCAATGTGTACTGGCTGCAGTCCTACAGCACACAGAGCACTGAGCTAGCACTAGCACAACACAGGAATTCTTGGGGTCCAGATGCCAGTGAACACTCAAAAACTTAGGAGGAGAGTATGTTGGCTTTCAAAATTCACAAAGTTTTCACAATTCTGGCCTCTTGCAAGAAAAAGCTGGAGCCTTGCTAGGGAAGAAAATCCTTGTTTGCAGATGATGATGAGGTTCTCTCTACCTGGGCATCCAAGAACTTGGTGGTAGTGGCAATGGTCTGATGGTGGGGTGTGTGTGTGCAGGGGTGAGCTGAAAAGGGAGTGTAAAGTCTTCCTTTGAGGACACGTGAAGCCCAGGGAAATGAGGTGGTTTGGGGACTAAGGGGAATCCTAGGACCAGTATTCTTCAAATAGTGGGTGACAGCCCATTTAGTAGACCTAGCAATCAATTTACTGGGTCATGATCAACATTCCTTTAACGTTAGTTAGGTAGAACAGAAGAGAAGAGAAGAGAATACAAAATAGGGTAAGTACTATTTCATAATACTTTTGTTTGCAGTATATATGTGTATTTGTGTATATGTGTATGTATACACAACTTTATACATACATGTTCCAATATAAAACATATTTGTCACTCTGGATCAAGTAAAAAAAATATTTGAGAAACACTGATCAAGAAAAATGACCACGCTTCCCCAGTGAGTTGGGCTTTTAGATGCAAGAGTCAACAACTATTTATCTGCACTCCACTGCACGTGTGGCAGTCACTCTGGCTAACTGAGGATGAGAAAGCCTCGCGTGTGAAAACAAGCTGAGAGCTGCCAAAGCGGATTAGATACGCTCTCTGACATGGCCAAAGCCAGAGCTGATGTCCGCACTGCTGAGACTTTGACTTTGGCTTTGATCATTTTGCATCTCAAGTCCCAAAACTCTATCAGAGTTGAACAAAATCTTCCACTGCTTTATGAAAGCAAGAAGAAAGCTTTATTAAACCTTAGTGGCTGTCGAGCTTGGTTTTGGGCACAACTCAAAAACCCATAATTTGGGGCATAACTTTAAGAAAGGATTATGCTTTACTTTTTGCATATGTTTTTTTTTTTTTTTTTTTTTGAGACACAGTCTCACTCTGTTGCCCAGGCTAGAGTGAGTGCCGTGGCATCAGCCTAGCTCACATCAACCTCAAACTCCTGGGCTCAAGCAATCCTTCTGCCTCAGCCTCCCGAGTAGCTGGGACTACAGGCATGTGCCACTATGCCCGGCTAATTTTTTGTATATATATTAGTTGGCCAATTAATTTCTTTCTATTTATAGTAGAGATGGGGTCTCGTTCTTGCTCAGGCTGGTCTTGAACTCCTGAGCTCAAAGGATCCGCCCACCTTGGCCTCCCAGAGTGCTAGGATTACAGGCGTGAGCCACCACGCCCGGCCGTTATGCTTAATCTTCAATATAAAATTCCTGCCTGGGTTCAAGGAAATCAAATCTGTACACACCAAATACATTTCTGCAGAAGTGCATCACTGACATTTTTTTGAGTGCCTTTCAACTAACAGTTTCAAGGAATTAGGAGTGACAGTGAAGTCACTACTTGATTTTCACGTCAGACTAGGGAAGTTAAGCTGGCTGAAGAAGGTTAGATGCCAAGTGAGGAAAGAAACCAGGTCTCTAACTCTGAGCCTGACGTCCAGACACTTGACCAGGCAGGTACTCAAATAGCCAAAGTATTTATGTAGCACCAAGGTAGTAGGTGAAAGATGGAAGGAGACTATTCTGGAACCATTAACTAGAAGTACTGTAATCATCCTCCTTCACACACTGATGTGGGAAATTTTAGAACCTGTTACTAACTCCCAGAAGCTGCACAGGATGGAGACATGAATGCATTCAAGGAATGTTTAGATACATTCATTAATGAAAAATTCCCAGTGGTTACTGAGGACAGTTAAAGATATTTCAAAATATGTTTGTAATTAAATGAACTTGGCTGCAGAGGGAGCAAATGCTATTTTTTTCCCCTTAAATAATAATACCAGTGAACTCTACTAAACTTTAGCCATGTGCCAGGCTTTGAGTTTTACATGTAATGTCTCACAAACACTCTGTGAGGTATTATTTTCCACATTTTATGGATGAGGAAACAGAGGCTCAGAACTAAGTGAAATAATCTGCCCAATGTTACAGCTAATCACTAGCAGTGCTGAGATCCAAACCAAGTCTAATGCCAAATGCCATGCTCTTAACCATTTTGCTGCATTCCAAAAATGTGTCTTAAAAAAAAAAAAACAAAAAAACCCAAAATGCGTCTTGTAGACATGACTAGATTGAGAGCTCATTCTGCAAGCTCTGATGAGTTCTGGAGTCAGACATTGGTTTTGAGTCTCAATTCTCTTACTAGTCATGAGACATTACGCAAGTTCCATAACCTCTTAATGTTTCTGTTCTCTTGTCTATAAAACAGTAGTAATAATGTTAATAGTACATCCCTAATGCCTTGTAAGGATTAGATACTGCATATAAAGCATCCAGCAGAATGTCCGGCAAGTAGTAAGTACTCAAAAATTATTAGCTGTTAGAGTGCTAGCTAGCATGAGAAATCTGTTTAATTAATGAATGGGTAATGTATTGACTATTATACAAGCATTCCTTAGCTGTTTTGAAAAGAGAAGAAGAGAAGATGGAAAAGGAGTAGGATATGGAATCAAAATGGGAAAAAGAGGAAAAAGAATTTTAGGAAATACATAATGAGGAGGAAAGTAAAAGACCTTTAGATATTTTTCAGGATAATTCAAATTTACTTAGAAGATGTAAATAAGGTTTCTTTATCCTTTTTTACCCCAATCCCAGAACACATTAAATCTCACTAGCATGCGGTATTCTAGATAGTGAGAAAATAATGCTGAACCACCTTCCAGTGGTCTACAAGCATTAAACAGGCATGTATACAATTTAACATTAGAGTTCAAAGAACCATGAGACAAAGCATTTTCCTTTTTTCTAAGAGGGCCAGAAACCAACCTATCTCCTAATACTGGCACAAAACTCAGCAAGTGTGGTGCAAGGCTGTGGGGTAAAGGGCGAATAGACAAGTTCAGAGAAGTATCATCCTCCCTCCAAAATGATCCAAGAGGTTTTTGTGGAGACAGAGGCTTTGGCAGTCTCTGAAAGATAGCCGCCAGGATAGGTGCCTGGCATTTTGGCAAAATATAATGCCTCCGAATGATGTATTGTCTTAATTGCATCATAATCTTTTTTTTTAAAAAAAATGTATGCTTATGTTCTCTCTCCAAGCAGACTACAAGAACCATGAGAGCAGGGTTCATGTCCTCTGTTTCCTTGTACCCCTTATGTGACCTACCTAATTGTGGTAGGAGCAAAGCAGGCACTTAGTAAACACATCCCAGCTAGGTTATAGTTCTAGCTCAGCAAAAGTGAGCAGATTAATTCCTAAAAGTTTAAAACACAGAGTCTCCCACGTACGAGCATCTCCAGGTCCCTCAAATGTGCATTTTTCCCCCTGACTCGGGACAAGAGTTATTTTGAGAAATATTTTCTAATCACTTGAATGAAGGGAGCACTCTGAAAACAAATCACACTGTGCCATCTTCTGCAACGCTCCTGACTCTTCAGTGGGAAACAAATAATGCTGCTGGCTTGTCTGCAAGGAGCCTGCATGCGGACGATAAACTGAGTGTTCTCTAATGGGATCCCACAGCCCCACTACTGGAAAGATTAATTCCACCTTCTGGCGCTACCGTGATGTTTTATGCATTTCCTCGGATGTGCCATACAGAATCCTCAGCCTTGCAGAATCCACTCTCCCAGGTGATTTATCTTGATAAAATACCGTGGCGTGCTGAGCGCACGAGGCATCCCATACAGATCCACTCCCGGGCTTCACAGTAGGATTCTCTGAGCGCTTTCCTCTCCCCCTCATTACCTGGAAGGTTGCCAGCTACAGTGAGAGAGGAAAGGAAAGATCCCTTATGCAACTCTGAAAGCCAGCATGGGCTTTTCTTGAGAGTCCTGAGTTACCATCAGCTGCCACTCAACAACTGGCAGATCACACAGCTGGAAAATAGCTAATATATTGTCAATTACTCACAGCACAGGAAACAAAGCCAGGGCAAGAAAAGACCATCAGGAGAACAATGCTGCATCGTTATAGGGCTGATCCGGCAAGAGAGACTCAAGGCATGCAGCCTGCCGAGGACATTTATCCTGCCCGCCGGGTGTTTTTGCCACCGCTGCCTGTCCTGCTTAGCAGTCGACTCGTCCCGGGCCCACAGTGCGCATGTGTGGAATGTGCGCTGCACTCTCCAACGGTCTGGGGGACAGTGACCTGGCCCCTGTTTAAAAAGTTTGAGCACCCCCGCTCAAGAGAGCTAAAAGAGACTGTCTACACCTGGGCCCTAATTCTTTGATTATGAGGCAGAAAGAGACACACAGTGAGCAAAAGGGTCTGGTGCCACAGTGGCTTCTCCCACAACCCCCATGACAGAGGACGTCACGGAGCACAAAGTGTGGATTACAGGCAACTCCCTTGTGCTAGCGACAATGCAACCCTTTTGCTCACATTCAACACAGCGTATCAAAATGCAGGTAAGTGAGGATGACTTACAGAGGGCCTACTAGGAACGTGCTTCTACTTTTTAAAGTACATGGGTACGGGTACTCAGTAATACCAGCACTAGTACTAACACTTAGTACTAGTACTAACTTAGTACCTAAGTATTACCAATAACAACAGTGTTGGGGGATACACCATTGTAGGAAACTGTTGCCACAGGGCCAGAAAGCTGGGAGCCGTACTCTAACATCACTAGGGTGACTATGGGAGCCCAACCCTCCCTCCAACTTTCCTCATGTCAGAGGGCAGCACAGAGCTTTCCCTCACATCCCACACACTTACCGCTTGGGCTGACTGAGGCCTAAAGTTTCAAGTCCGACACACGGCCCTGTGGGAGTGCACATGCCCCACGTGAGGAGCTCGGTAGGGCGTGTGGTGTGCTACAGCAAACACTTCCGCAGTAGGAGTCAGGTTGGGTACAGGTACTGTTGTTGGGTTGGCTTCTGACATAGTTCCAATTCCAGTAGGGAGAAAACAGCCAACGGAGTAGCCAAGCCAGGATTCTGGCCTTGACAGTTGCCCTGAGAAATGCCGCGTGAAGCAGTGTAACTGCCCTCCATGTTACTGCGTGTGCGCCCTCCTGACCCTGAAGTTAGTATGTGTCGCCCAACTTCATCTGCATTCACCTTCCACACATGGCCCTGAGTGAAGATATGTGATCTTTTCACTAAAAGGTATCAATGAAAAAGGAAGAGAGGTGAAAGGAAAGAGATGGGATACTTTGGTTCCACTCAGCATTTTTTTAGTTTCAGGGGACAGAAAAATGGCATCTCAAGAAAGTTTCCTTTCCCCCATAGCTGACAAAATAAAGCAGTGCTGAGAACGGCACCACAGAGTATGAGATCCAGCCGAGAGCTCAGGCCAGCAGGTTGGGGCTGGCACTCACGGCCCACGCACACTGCAGGCCTTGGCCAATACCTCCTGCCTTCCTCTACCCAGGCAAATGCCGGACGCTGTTGCTTGGCAAAACCACCAAAACACACCAGGATGGGACATATCATAGCTTATATTTTGCCTGAATCTTATTTAAAAGAAGAGAGAGAAAAAAAGCAATTAGATATGGCCTAGGAAAATAAAATTTGTTTATATACCAATGACCTTGAGTGCAAATTATTTGTTACTTTAACCAAACATTAGAAGTTTGATTTTTACTTCACTTCTATGAAGGGCAATAGGAGAGTGAGTGTTTGAGAGATATTACAAGTACCAGGGTACCATTAAGCATTCTGCTCTTAGTATCTATCTGACCTCAGGAAACACTTTGTCTCAGCCAAAGCAATCACTCATCTCATGCCGCCAGTGTTACAACTGGAGCTTGATTTGCTGAAGTCAAACAGTGCAAAAACCCTTAGAAAAAGTCTGCTCTAGCATTTCTGGAAGATTAATTAAATGAAAATCAGTGCAGAAAATAGAAAATTACTATTGTCATTCTACATTAAAGGGAGATGACCAAAACACAATTCAAAGTACCAAAAGCTTTAGTTCAGAAAATCAGTAAACGTTTCTGCATCTGTTTGGTTTGGTGGTTTTTTTGCTTTGTTTTTGGCATGTGATGAAATACATAATAGGTATTAGAGCCAGGGAGATTTTCAGGAAGTCTGAGATTATTCTATGTAGGCATTCTAAAGAATTGATGAAATTGCTAGCAACTATATACCAATAGTAATTGATAGAGAGTCATTTAATTTAGCTTCATACTTTCATTCAACAATTATTTACTGCCTATCCATTATAAGAAAGACGTTATAGAAAGTATTAATATATCCCCAATACAGGGGTGGGGAACTTGTGGTCTTTTTTTTTTTTTTTTTTTGAGACAGAGTCTCACTTTATTGCCCAGGCTAGAGTGAGTGCCGTGGCCTCAGCCTAGCTCACAGCAACCTCAAACTCCTGGGCTCAAGCAATCCTGCTGCCTCAGCCTCCCAAGTAGCTGGGACTACAGGCATGCGCCACCATGCCCGGCTAATTTTTTCTATATATATTAGTTGGCCAATTAATTTCTTTCTATTTATAGTAGAGATGGGGTCTCGCTCTTGCTCAGGCTGGTCTCGAACTCCTGAGCTCA